>JAZHYW010013286.1:0-117046 GCA_037355805.1 Ixodes ricinus | reverse complement strand
ACAACATACTTCCGTTCAGTTACGTATTGTTGCGCCATTGAAGAGAGCTGGGCGACAGGTGTTATCAAGATAATCCGCTACGTAGACGACTTTTTGGTGTTTTTCAAAAGATCTGGATTATTGGAAACGCTGGTCGACACAGTGATGGCGGTATTCGAGAAGTGTGGGGGAGGCCTTAGGTTCACCTTTGAGGTCCCAAAAGAAGGGGTACTTCAGTACCTGGACCTTTCTCTGCTCCTAGGAGACTCGCATGTCTGCTGGACCTATCGTCCACGATCCAAGAAAGGCATCCTCGACTGGAGGTCGGCTCACTCGAAAGTTGTGAAGAGGGGCATCGTTACATCGTGTCTGAGCTCAGCGCTCAAAAAATCATGCCTCCACACTCTGGGGGAGAGTTTTAGGCTACAGACGGACAGACTGAGGAAAGCTGGCTATCCGACGACACTACTCTCAGACGTCGCAAGCAAACTGCTTAAGAAAGTAAAGGGTAGCCAGTCTACACAACGGGATGTGGAACGCAAGCGCCCTGTAGTTATCCCGTACTTACACAGGATTTCTCACAATTTAAAAAATGTTGGAAACCGATATGGAATCCCGGTGGTTTTCTCCGCACCACAAAAAATGAGCCAGATCTGCCCCAGAGTTCAGGCGAAGGCAGAAGGAATCGCCAGGAACAAGTGTAGCAAGAAGCACGTCAGGCCGTTCGTCCCATGTGTCACGGGAGTGGTATACAGTATCCCCCTCTCGTGCGGCCGCACCTACGTGGGACAAACTGGACGGTGCCTGAATGAAAGGCTCCGTGAACACAGGTACTCCCTCGGAGCGACAGTGGGAGGCCACCTATCGGTTCACTGCAAAGAGTGCCTGTGCGAGCCATTTTTTAGTGCCACCGCCATCTTGGGACGACACAGGGACAAAGTGACACGCGAGGTGCTGGAGGCCTTCCACATCCAGAGCAGAGGAAATAACTGTATCAGCGCAGCATCAGTGGCGTTGTCAGGCAAGGAGCTGGAATTCCTGAAGTTGACAATGAGGGTCCAGCGCGTGCCGTAGTCAGCTACCATGGGTGAAAGGTGCGCGTGCGATTGCGTAAAATAATGTGTATTTTTCGTCTTCTTTCTCTGTATTTTTTTGTATATCTTTTCTTTATCTTTGTCCTTCTCTTTTTCGTTGAGTAAAGAAGCTTTAGTTGCGAGTCAGCGCTCTGTCCTGTCTGGTTTGTCTCTTCCTTTTTGTATCCTTGCGCTGTTTTATTCCATTATGTAAATGTAGCTAAATTCACATGTAGCTAAATTACTCCTAAACAACATTATGGCATTGTTGGTCAAGAGTTTGTCACCTGCACCATTGATTCCCACAGACTGCTGAAGATAATTTACCATGGCTATATAAAAATCTCTTTGCTGTGAGTGACTTGCATGGATTATTGCCGTAAAATATTGAGCATGTTCTCTTGTTGCAATAAGTGCTTACCTTTTTAATCTCTTGAAGTATAAGTAACAGCCATATCAAGCACCCACTCCAGCAAACTTCAGAGCCCCCCGTACTAATCAAGATGCTTCTTTATAATAGAAGTCAGTGCAAAGCGGTGAACCTTTATGCTGATGGGCTGGTGCAAAGCTTGATCCAAGAGTGCCAGTGCGAAGCAGGCTTGATAAAGTGACATGGCTGATTAAAAACTAGGGGTTCTGGCAAAATCCATACTGCTCCTGTTCCACTCTGTTGGATCAAAGAAGGGCCAAGCAAGGACCCTCCATTTGCCCCGTTTGCTTTTTGCTCTCAAACCTAATGAGCACTTATTCGCATCTTTTCGTGACTATCTCTAGCTTTTGGGTGGGTGCTTGCTCGGTATTTTACGGTTTGTAACTGCCTACCATAAACTAAAAGTAATAAACTTGCAGTCGTTTTGGTAGTTTCCTTGCGTCTATATTTTTTTAATGATTTAGGTGCAGTTTGTTATTCAAAATGTATATACTACAAAAATAACTTGTAGAAAGGCTTTCATTGTCTATTTGTAATGAGAACATCCCAATAATGTGCTGGTGTTTGGTAGTGGCTGACAGAAGGAAACAAAATATTGAACATAAACAAGAGAGATGGCCTCTTTTTATCTTAATTTCTTTGTCTTGGTGCAACATGTTTGTTTATCAGTGTGTTTGTTCATTATGTGCAGATATGTATCTATTTTAATAGAATTAAATTAGAAAAATTAAAAAAAAAACGAAAATGAAAAAACATAATATTGCAGAGCCACATAATGTTTGTTTTACTGCAGTTTCCTAACTTAATTAGATTGAAACGGTAATCTGTCAGGGCATCTGGATTATTTACTCTTAAGACCTTCAAAAGCCAATTATAATGCCCTTTCATGTATTCATCATTAAACATAAGCAAAAAATGTAGCGCTTCCTATTCACGGCCTTTTTTTCTGCAGGTGATGTTGAACTGCTTGGGTTGGATTCTGAACCATACTTGCATAATTCAGCCTTTGGTACTGTGCCGTTGGTGATTCACGGTAATGGGCCTTCAAAGGTGAGGAGTTCCGGCATTTAAAAGCTGGGGAGTGATAACAAGGGATCAGTTCTTGAGAAATAAATTAAGGCAAAGCTACAGTAGAACCTACTTAATTATGTGATAATATGTGAATAAAACAAATTTGTGAACTATCTGAAAAAAAAAAGAAGAAAATGACAAAAATCGTCAGCAAAGCACTGAATCTTGAATACCGTAAAAACCCGCATATAATACGAACCCGCGTATAATACGAGGCATGATTTGAGGACCGCGAAGAAAAAAAAAAAGTTTTATCCGCGTATAATACAAAACAATTTAAGGACCGCGAAAATTTTCCGCGTAAAATGCGACCCAGGAAGTCTTAAGAAAAACGTATATTTGCGTCGTAATTGAACCTTAATCACTGTCATCACTTCCATCAGACTCCTTGTCTGATGCCTCCTCCCAAAGGCAGTCGTCTTCAGTGCCGTCGAGCACATTTGAAATCCCGTACTTCTTGAAAGAGCGAGCGACGGGCGTGCGCCGACGCAGTGAAAGCCCGGCGCGGCGCATAAAGCGAGCAACCCAATGTACCCAATGTCGGCTCGCCAAAGTTCTCTCGCCTTCTCTTGCAGCAGCTCGATGTTTAAGGCGACGTGCCGTTCACGTTGCTCTTTTACAAAGTCGCCGAGACTTGCCTCGACGTCGGCGAACACGCCATTTTTGAGCCTCTAAAGCTTCTTCTCGTTCCGTTGCACGGGAACAGAGCTTGCTTTTGTCGTCTCCATCCGCGGATGCCGCCTTCATTTTCGGCGAATTGTCGCCCGGCAGCACTGTTGCCGATGTCTTCCGCAACCAAAATTACTTTTCTTTTGAAGGCGGCCGAGCATCGTTTTCGGCGGTTCGCGCCGACGCCATTGCCTAGCCTGACCGTGGACGCATGGTGGCGCCTCGGACATGGTGATTTTAATGATGATGATAGCTGTTTTGAACGCCATATTGCTTCGAAACCGAAACTACGTCAAACTGCGTTAGATCGCGCCTGATCGAAGCTGAAAATTGTTGGGACCCGCGTATAATACGAACCGCAAATTTTACATGGCAAAATTTGAAAAAAAAAACCTCGTATTATATGCGGGTTTTTACGGTAAAACATTTTATTCAAAATGAGTAGTTGAAACCGAGGGACGATCACTTGAAGTAGTCGTCGAAATCGAACTGCTGCGTTCAGTAATTAGTGGCGCCAAATATCATATCTTCAAGAAGGCTGACTAGCCGCGACATCTCGGAATCCCCGCTGTTACATTCCACGAAGCTGCGGACGACGTCCAGCGACTTTATCACTTCCCCTGGAGCGGGGGCTTGAGGCGGCTCATCATCGTCATCATCAGTCTTGGCCGTGGCACTGTTAGTGATTTCGCTGTTCACGTAGCAGGTTTGCTCGTTCTCTTCAATGTGTAAGTAGTCGGCAAAACTCATACCGACTGACTAACTGTCGCTGTCCTTGATGCGGGAGCAAAGCTCCTCCCCTCATTGTCAACTCCAGGGACGACGCCTGCACTAACACCGGCACTGATGGCACCGTCCAGCTCCTCGGACGTTTGTTCCTTTGAAAACCCCGCATGTTCGAAGTGCCATTTGATGACGTCTGCCTTCACTTGTTTCCAAGCATACTTGATCAAGCACATTGCACCGAGAAGGTCAATGGAATAGCTTTTGCCCTTGTCGTAATGGAGCGACATTCGCTTCAAAAGGTGGCGACGATAGGTCTTCCGTGTGTGCAGAATAATGCCATTGGCTGCGAGATGGACATCATGTTTGGTGGAAGGAAGACCATTTTGATCGCTTTTAGGTTCTGAATGTCACCATGGCCAGGACAGTTATCGGCGACGAAAGCAACTTTTCGTCCTGCTGCCGCAAACTTGTGGTCGTGGAGTCGCACATACTACTCTGCGGAGAGATGGTGCTGTGACCCAGGCCTTCTTGTTGTGTCGGTAGATGAGTTCATTGGCTGGTGGAAGCCGAGCACTTTTGAAGCATCGCGGTGTTTTTCACTTTTCCTACAACAAGGAGGGCCAGTTTGTGTTTGCTCATCACATCTGTGCTGAACAAGACTGTGATTCTGTCTTTTGGCTGCTTCCATCTTTGGCTGCTTCCATTACATCGGTGTCCTTCATTACAAGCATTTTTGACGGAAGCATTTCGGAAAACAGCCGCTCCGTCCAGATAGGTATCATCTACTCTGTTTGTGCTAAGAAATGGAGCCAAGGTGTGCTCTATCAAATCTTCAACAACAGTCTTCTTTGCGCTGCCGCTCTTACCACACGCCGTCGGGAACGTCGTCATTCCGTTTCTTGAAACGTGAGAACCATCCGTTGCTTCGTGACCAAGTTGCGATGCTAAATCGTTTGACCTTCTCTCGCAACGTCATGCCTTCCGATGTTGCAAGCTGCAGGGGCATTCTGGAGTTGTTTAATCGGGGCGGCTTCGACGTCCAAATAATGTCGGGAACCAAATCCGTAGTTGCTTTGATGAGTGTGTCTTGCTGTATGCCTCGAGGATCTTTGCCTTGTTCTTGAGAAAAATGCAGAGCATGGAAATGGGCACCTGGTGCCTCTCTGCAAACTTGGTTTTAGTAGATGTTCCGTCTGCGCTGCTTCGAACGCTTCGGACGGCCTGAGATCGAGGACCAGACGCGAGCCAGCCCTGTGAGCCAGCCCAAGCTCCAGGAAACAAAAGTTGTGTTCCAAAAATTACTCAATCTTACTCCAGGCTAAGGATCTTGTACCGTGGTGTTCGAAAACCTATCTGCATCCAGCATTGCTCTATCTGTGTTGTCACGTGACACGGCCCGTTAAAGTAACTTGGATCTATTTGGGTAAGGTTCGTAACACAGCCAAGTGGATTGCTAAGTGACCAGCAAACCGGAAACAATACTACGGAACAACGAAGACTCGTGTCATGCTAGTTTTTTCTGCTGAATTGGGGTGCCAACTAGCGCCACCTAACAACTAAAACTGAACTTGGAAGACCAAACTGACGAATTGACTGGGTCAGCGTGTGCGGATCGCTCATAGTAACCGGTCATATTTTCATGAGAAATTACGGCACCCTTGAAATTTTGCGAATTATCTTGGATTCGAACAACTCGAGATTGAATTATCGAGGTTCTACTCTATGTAGATGTACTAGTGGGTTGCAGTATGCAGGGTATTTAACGATAAACAAAAACAAACATGGGAAAACTTCCGAAAAAAGTATGTTGCTTCCTGTTGTCCATTGTTTTTGCTTGTTTTTGAGGACTCTCAGTGAGTAGCACATACTTCAAAAGTCCCGCAGCCAAGGACCAACTGGAGTAGCCGCAGAAATTTACTTATACTGGGTTGAAGTGCCTTTCTGATGCCTTGGATAAGAAGAAAGAGCACTTGTTCCTCAAAGAAATGACAAAGCTGCCGAAGGTATCGTGGGCTCATCTTCACGACTACGTATTCAAGCCGCCTGGCCCATATATACCCCAGAACGATTTGAAACCTACAAATCCCTAAATGCTCTCAACTACTTCGTGAACATCTAGGCATGGGCAATGGGCATCTACTCCCCCAGACACCAAAGACACGCGCCGAGCTTCCCCGCAGGGGTCGTTAAGGCGGGTCTTGGTTCCAGCAGACAACCTTCCAAAAGATTTTTTTACACTTCCTTCAACACGATGCAAGTCTCTGTAATGCGCAGTTTTCTAATGCTTTGACTTGCCTCCTTTAGTATTCAAGGTTTCTTTCCCAGAGCTTCGTGTCACCTTGCATTTCTACGCGCCATAATGACGTGGTTGGCACCTATCATTGTACGGAGGTGGTCGGTTGAGGCACCGCATCCTTGCGTAGAGAACCTATATTCCTTGCGTTTCTCACGTTGCGCCACCTGTAGGCAGCACACCGAAGCAGGAGGGCACCATCTGCTAATGCTACCGTCCTGCAATCCCCCAAGCTGGGCTGCGTCGGTGGCATCCCTCGTCTCGAGAAAATTGAAAGAACTTCATTCGTGACATTTCGTTCGTGCCATTGCGTATTGGCCACTCAAAAGCACAACACTGGGGCATTCCTAGGGCGTAGCTCTCACGCAGTTGCTTGCTAGTGAACCAAGAGTCATCGCACACCCATTCAAACAGAAGGTAAAAATAGGAAGCCAGAAGTATTTCTCTCTCCTTGTCATGGTGGCCGTAAGTTGCACAAATACCCTGTGTACTTCTTGTTTTAAAGAGACAGTAGGCCGCAGCAGATGCCTTATTGGCCCAGGTTCAGCCGGCAAGCTTGTGTTTGCCCGACCCTGATCTTGATCATCTCCTGGAAGTTTCTCTTCTCCAAAATTAATATTTTAAAGCTCTGTGCTTCTCCTGTATTTCTCGGTGGAACTTCCTGCTTGAGCGTGTCAGCTATGAAAATGATAATTTCAGCATTTTGCACAATTTTGAAAGCATAGCTCTTGTAAAGTGGGCCTATTTTGTTAGCTTTTTAATTTTTGGGTTAGTTTATTGGCTTGCTTCTACATACTAAGTGCCCTGTATTTAAGGCTTCCTTTCATAAAACATGTTTCGTTCAAAATACCTTTGAACTGAACTGCTAGAGTATGTTCGTTCAGAGCACAATGTGCAGAAAGTGGACACATTTTCTTATGGCTCTTGCATCTGATGTAAATTTTTTCTCTTGGCAGGTTGTGCTGAACAGCTTTGGAAATTATCTTGCGAAGTCGTGGAACAGCCTAGCAGGCTGCCGTGTGTGCTACTGACGCCTTTAGCCTTGCAGACAAGGAGGTAGGGATGATTTTGATTTTTGCCATTGTGTTTATGGTCAGGTGTGTGCATGATAACTTTACAGATGGGAATGATGAAGCAAACTTGAACAATATTGCCAAAGTTTTAGGAAGAACCAGAGCATTGTATTTCTCAATGAAATTCTGGTAATATTCTTGGGCACCTGATTTCATTACATGTCTGAGAACTACTGTTAGAACAAGGTGTGACCCTGAGTTACATCATCATCCACTGTTTCTGACTTTCTGTCTAGCCCTAATCCTTCATAGAAAGGAAGTGGTATGAGGTTAGATGTACACGGTGTTGCAATGCTGGATGTTTCAAAGGACGTTTCCTGTCCTCTGTGTATACAGTGCACACAGCCTTCTTCCCATCACTCTTTACGCATCATCTGCATCCTTACCTCTTGTTCTCGTTTCAGCCATCAGAGCTTCCAAGGGTGCTGATTGGGATTTTCATAGAGCACCCCACTCCATTTTTGTGGGAGGCCTTGTCTAAGGTCTACAATCTCAACTATCCAAGAGAGAGGATTGACTTGTTTGTGCACAATGCCGTAAGCTGACTTCTGTTTTTACGCAACTTGCATAACTTCCGTCTCCGTTTTGGGAGAATGTTCTACCTCAACCACGGCAGCTATACCGTCTCCCTGTTGGCTGAGTGAAATGAGTTTCTATCTTCCTACATGTGCATGCATGTTGCGTGGAGCCACACTTTAATTAAGGTTCACCTTAACAAAGTAAATGCATTCAATGCTAATAAGATGCAGACATGTTCTGTTTGTCTAAGCACTCTTGTTACCCATCTGAGCAATTCAGGTAAGATTGTTCGGTTAATCAGTCAAGATAAAAAAGTACACCAAAGACTTACCTTTGGTATTCATTACATGACTGTAGAAAGCACCATAGACAGTGTTGAAAAAATAAACAACTGTCAGGTCTAAAGCATAAGCATAGTCGTGCCATAGAACAAGCACAAGATCAATTTGGGTCACCTCTGGTTTGACAGGTTAGTGACAGTTCAGGATCGTTCTAAGAGCTGCATCATTGTGTGCCCCTCATTGCCTTATTAAATTTTAGATGGGGGTTTTTGAAGTTCTTTGACACAGCCATAGGGTGCTATGTTTTAAAGCTCACTTATTAAGGGGACCCTGCAATCTAACGGTCGATCACATTAAGGTGTTGTGACTGGGTAATAAATTGTCCATACTATGGATGACTGAGTCCGATCATACTTTAGAAAGTGACTTATTCCTTGAGCATTACAAACGAGCACATCAGAGAGCGTGGTGGCGACAAGTTGCACCAGCTGCCAGGTGACTGCCTAGCCGGAAAATAAACGCACGCCCCATGTATGCAGAGAGCAAGTCGTCTGCTTCTTGCACAGGGGTTGTGATGATGTGCAGAACGCCGAGCTCTTATTGGATGATTGAAGAAAATAGTGGGTAGACCTCGAGGCATCTGCATTGAGGTCTCCCCACTATCCTTCCAATCAAAGCTAATCAGAACTCGGCGTCGTTTTGACGTCACCGCAACCCCTGCGCAAGACGCAGACGACTTGCTCTCTGGCTT
Organism: Ixodes ricinus; assembly: GCA_037355805.1. NCBI lineage: Eukaryota > Metazoa > Arthropoda > Arachnida > Ixodida > Ixodidae > Ixodes > Ixodes ricinus. The sequence goes on along the minus strand of JAZHYW010013286.1, from coordinate 108,181 downwards.
TTCTAGTATGTTTGCAAAGCTTAAAAAACTGAGGTACGTACTTCATTTTTTTTTTTTATGGCTTTGCAAGTGTATTACAATTCGCGCTAGCTTGACTTTGATTACCATGAACTAAAGTCAACGTACAAAGTGAGAACGGCAAGGAGGAGCTTCGGTTGTCTCGCCTAAAACACAAGCTTTCTACCTTCGACACCGTTTCAATGTCTTGTGCACGTTGAGTGCGTGCATGCAGCCAAAGCACTGTGGAAAGCACACAGCACTTGCTGGAGGCCGGGCATTCGAAAAGCACATACACTGCTGTTCTTATTCTGCCAATGACTGTAGCAAAGCCAAGCTAGTTTATCTCAGTCTTTCTGTGGCAGGGTATGAGATTTGGTTGCAGAAGTAGCTTGAGCTATTACGTGAGCGACAGCACAAGCGTGTGCCATTTTTATAGACAAAGCCGTGTCTTGTTTTAAAGAGGGGCAGTCTATGTACACGTTTGCTGGACCGGGAGTGTTCCTCATACCATGCTATACTGGGTTGCAAGTTTGTTTCTAGAATTACAATCGCTGACCGATTTTTGGACTTCGCAGGGGCCTAAAAAATGTCCGAATAATAGAGCAGTCGAAAAAATCAGCAGATTAAAAAACTTGCCTTCATTACGAGCGGGCTTAAAGACCGAAATTTTGATTTCAGAAAACAACGCGGAAGCGCTGGGCGAGGCACTACAAACCCGATAGCATCACTTATAAAGTGATATCTTCAACGGATGGTCGTACTTTTGTGAAAGAAGTGGCGCGCTTGAACAAGGCCAGAAAAGCCCGTGACGTCGTGATTCTTGTTTCCTCCTATACTCGTTTTGACTCCTCAAGGACGAAAAGATGCAAGGCCGTTTCCCCTCCTCCTCAACAATTCTGCAGGAAATGCGACGTCGCAATTCTCGCTCAGTCGCATCCTTATTTTACAAAAATAGGGCCATCAGTTCAAGATATCGCTTTATGAGTGGTGTTTTGAGGTTTGTCGTTGAACACTCTGTTACATTATTTTGTGAAATCCCAATTTCGCTCCAGCATCCCTTTACGAAAGCCGTAAATAGTGCCTTGCTTCAGGTTACGCCTGTTTGCATTCGGCCACTTTCTATTAGCTTGAGAATCGCTGCCTTTTTTCTAGCTCTATGGTCGAGTATTTTCTGCGCTTCAGTGACACTTTGCGGCGGCAGAAGAACAGATGGGGCCATGACGTCCAAGCCAGCATAGTGGCGTCGTCTGAAAACACGATTTACTGAGGCTGAGATGAGAGGCACAAGTGGCGCAAGTCCACGGCTGCAGTGGTGAATGAACAAAGCAAAATGGTAACAATGATGATAATAATGATGCGCAGCTAGGAGAGAAAAAAAGCCATATAGCATCGCCTAGCGGTATGACTCAGCAGTACTCAAGTAGCACTGCCAAACCAAGCCAATCCATGTGCAGCCAATATACAATCTAAAATGGCGGCTTCTCGATGGTGCTTCCCTCTGACCCCTCGCGACAGTTTTGTCCGAAAAATATAACTTTCAGACTTCAAGCTGTCTGAAACATCAGTCAAGAATATGCACTATTTCTATTGGGTAGGTCACGGTTCCTCCTTTAGGTCCGAAATATTGAACAAGTCCGAAATATCGGCGTCTGAAAAATCGGTCGGTGACTGTACATTGAAAAGCTTATTTTTTGCGAGAGTCAGTAGAAAGAAGTGCCAACTACTGAAATGGAAACCGTTATGAGAACTGGTGCTCCTAATGGGGGACTTTTGTAGCACGTGGCACTTGAAACGTAAATTTAGTCAAACGGGACAGCTATTTTCATTTCTACACACACAATTATTTGTGGCACTCATAATGTTTTAGTCTTAGTGGACAGCTATCTTCATTACTACACTCAGAATAATTATTTTCTTCTATGCTGTCTTTTGGAACATTCGAAGTTGAATCAATTGGTCTTCACTTACTGTACACATTTATTTCCTTGGGAAATATCTGACAGATCAAAATTTGTTACAGTCTGTGCACCAATGCCCTCTGTGTGCCTTGAAAAGTTAGCATTTTTATTCACGGTTAATTCAAGTTCACACAGCAGCTTGTTTATGGTTGAACATTCTTTTAAGAGCCTTAAATTATGTCTTTTATAGGTGGAGTTCCACGAAGAGGAAGTGGACAAGTTTGTGGAACAGTACGGCCAGTCATACCGAAGCGTGAAGCACATGCGAAATGAAGACGGCAGGAAGGAATGGCATGCCCGCAACTTGGCACTGTGAGTGGTATTATATTTTTTAGTTGTTCTACTCTGTCTGCGCGAGTGTTAAGTTTGTTACTGTTATCTTATAAAGGATAACCTGTCACAGTAACACCATTGCTTATGGATTTTAGTGGCATGCAAATTGAGGCATTAATTCTTCTTTACCTTTTGTCTTATTATACTTTCCTTCCTTTTTTGCATGAATACACATAGAGACAACTGAAGTACCTCCACTGCACAGATAGCTGAGCGAAGCGGAAAAACTAGTTTAAAGAATAATAATGTAACACCCAAGACTGTGGTGCAGAAAAGTTAAGGAACTTTCAAGTCGAAGTAGAAGACAACTGAGAAGAAAAACTCAAATGCAGCTCGTTTGAGACATTCTCCTCTGTTGTCTTTTCTTTCGACTTGAATGTTTCTTAATTTTTCCGCACCACAGTCTCGAGTGTTACATTATGATTATTTATCGTCAGCTCGCCTGCACACTGGCTGTTTTTCAGTTCAAGGAACTGTCTCTGTAGTGGTTATTGGAGTCCTAAATTTTATGCACGCTAAATGACCGTTCTGAACTGCTTATCAAATGATGTAATCTGGTGACAAGCCTATTCAAGGTACAGACTACTTAGAAGACACTTTGTCCTAACTAATTTGTCCCACCATTTCTTATTTAGTAAACTACAATCTTATTGAATTAGATTTTCGTTGTACTTATAGCCGCATCACAGAAAGGTGCATTTGTTTTATCGTTGTTCATAGCCCAGCCAAAGGTCGTGCTACCTCAAAATATGGCACTTTAAAGGCCAGTTTACACATTTGCTTTTGATTGTGACCGTGCGCCTTACTATGTACTGCTTGTGACAGCTTACGACGAGAAAACACACCCAAGCACCGGCGCCATCTACCATCAGGTAGCTTTGGGGCACTTCTGATCTTTGTCTAACCAGACAGAAGGTTTTGCAGTGTCTGCGAGGCGAAGTCGGCAGTGCATTGTCTATGAGAAAAAGGTCGCTCGTGACATTGTCAGGATTTTTCCTGTACCACGCTAAAAGGATTACTAGGGATAAAAAATTGGGAAATATACGCCGATTGGAAGTGTTCCATTATTGCACAATATTTGGCGCTGGCGTGCTTTCTTGTCGTAAGCGGTTGCAGTCCAACACAAACGTGTGAATTGGCCTTTGGTCGCTGCTGTAGAGGAGAAAATTTGAATGGCGTGGGAGGACCTCTACTTGGGGCCTTTAATGCGCATCGTGCTGTTGGTATCACAGACTTCTATGCTCGGGCAATTAGACCTATACATTCTGCCACTCCGTACTATTGTGGACAGTACAAGCTGAAACAGTCCTTAGTGCTTGTTTGGCGTGCTTGCCCGTTTTGAGAGAGCCATGGTCCGCACTAGGAATGGAGTGCAAAGTCAAGGTCCTCTACTTCGGACCATTCGAGGAATTGAGAGATAATGGAGCTTGTGGGGACTGCAGATGAAGAAAGAGGCCAGCTCGGGTGTCTCAGCCCACATTGTCTGCGAGCACCTTTGTAATTGTGGACAAAAGTGCCGGCAAGAAATAACTTCACGATTCTGTCATTTTGGGGAAGGCTAACCATTCGCTGCCTAAACCTCCGTACAACCAATTTGACTCTGACTTTCTGGCGTATAATCGAGAGTTGTTTTCTTTTGTCTCTACAAGGGAGGAATGCATGAAGATAAAGTGCGACTACTACTTCTCTGTTGATTCCGATGCGCACCTGGACAACGGGGACACGCTGAGGGCGCTCATTGAGATGAACAGGTGAGCAGTGCACGGCTTCAAACCATCCTGTCTATTTGCATGTTAGCCGAGCAGTCATTGGGGCCAACCCCTCATACCCTTAAAGGGGGCCCCAGCCTAAAAAAATGATTGTAGGTCTAAACGCCTCGGGCAAGTTCAGATACCTTCAATCACGCCGCTAAATTATCAAACCAATATAGCTAAGATTTTATCGAGAAGTTCATTCGAGGTGCTCAGATTTTTATACACACATTTTCATATCGTCACTCGGCGAAACCTGTGACGTAACAAGAAACTGCAGCTACTGATCGTGATGTCCCGCCTTTTCGGTTCCCCTCCTTACCAACATTGAGCCGCTCTTGTGAGACACCTGAAATTTATGTCGGACAAACTGGCAGATGTCTCAATGGTCGGCTGCGAGAGAATCACATCAACACGAATGAGAATGTCTCCGGCCATCTAGGAATTCACTGCCGAGACTGGTCGTAATCCCCAGTTCACAAAATGCACTGCGTTGGCGCGGAGTGGTGACCCTCTAATTAGAGAAATTATTGAGGCAGAAAAGATGGCACGACTCTATGACAAGTGTACCGGCACCCCTTCCGTTTCTGTATCCGCCAAAGAATTGTACTACCTGTCAAAGTAGTCAATCTGATGAGTGCAGATTTCCAAGGTGTTTTTTCGTTTTATTTGGAACCATGGTCCTGCTTCTTACAAATTAGTTGAAGAAGAGACGTGAGTTCTATGTCATTGCTGTGTTTGTCCTTCTCTGTGTTCTTTTTTGTCCCTGTTTGTAATGCACCGGTGGTGCTATTATTAACTCGAGATCCGTCGAGCGATGCGACCGACGCAGTGACAAAAGGCAGAAACTGGAGGGCGGAGGAAGGGGAGCCCTAAGGAGACGGCATGTCAATCTTGTTACGTCTTGGCTCATTTATCGAGCGAGTTGCAATACGGGATTTCCAGAGGCATTTTATATACTTTATTTTTCAAATTGCGAGCTGAAATCTTGTGGACACTTCCACAAGGAAGTCCTGGTGCCTACCACATGGTATTTATATAAAACTAACAACCCCATTTTCGGCTGGAGAAACCTTTTAGATTTTATGAGGAAAAAGCCACAAAAAAGTACCCCCCCCTCCCCCCCACCCAAGAAAACAAGTGCCCTGATTGCACATTTGTGCCCCAAAACAAACCTCCCGAAAACAAAATTTTTCAGCGCAGTATTTATGTGGTCTTTCGGCTCCTCGGCTAGAAGTAGAAGTACGAAGTAGAAGCATGCCACAGGGGCTGGCATGATTCCCGACACCGGCATGCGGGGCAGGGGTGGCAGCTGACAGGTGGCGGCTTGGGTGCGGGTTAGATGGCCAGACCTTCATGAGGGTAGACTAAACAACTCAAGTCGCCCCTACCGCAAGAGGGAGACAAGAGAAGGGGGTAGACACCTCATGAGCAGCGCCGGGTTGAGACGCACAAACATCGCTCACAGTTTTAATCACATTATTTGCACTTACGCATTGGTGACCCGGAAAAATAAAAAAAGCCAACCCCTAACGCTGCAATGAACCTAGGAGAAGAAAATGCTTCTTCCAAATCCTCAACCTCGGCAACTCCTGCAGGGGAGGCGGTGTCGTTGCCACAAGCCTCCACAATTTCGTGACGTACGTGCCCTATCCAGGCACTTAAAAGGGCACTAAAGTGCTTTTTGAGATCCACGTTTTATTGTCATAACTCTATCAACAAGCTCTAAGCATCCTAGAAAATCCATAATTATGTTCATGCGCAGTTAATTTGCATATTAAAAAACTTATCAATGATCCTGACACTTACTCTTGGCACAGAACGACGGATGGCGCTACCAAACCTTGCTGAATATGATCGAATGATGGACGGCGCTTGTCAGCTACTCGTGAGCGATGGGTTCACGCGTGAACTAGGTGGAGTGGTCGGCTGCTCGTCCACGAGGGAACTCATCACTCGCGAGTGACTGACAGGCGCTGTCTGTCGTTCGACTATATTCAGCAAGGTTCGGTAGTGCCATTTGTCGCTCTGTGACAGTGGTAAGTGTCGCAATCTTCAATAACTCTTCTAATATATAAATCGGCCCCTCATGAATGTAATTTCTTGTGTTTTTAGGACGCTTAGAGCTCGTAGATTGAGTTATTATTATAAAACGAGGATCTCATAAAGCACTTTAGTGCCCTTTTCAATTGTTTTTGAGAGATTTCAGTGTCTTTTTAAAATGAGCAGAGGAATCAAATTTTTGGGTTGCATTTTTGTTTTACTTTGTATAATGCATATGACATCACCAACTACGAATTGCAACATAAAATACCAGTTTATTTCTGCTTAGTGGAGTGGTTTTGGTTTCGATTGCTGGGATCAGGGATCTCGGGCCACATCGCAGATTGGGAGTGTAACTGTGGCAGCGGTCAGGTAGGCCGGAAAGAAACCGACGTGGTGGAGGGTCTTTTTGCCCGCTTTTATTCCGTGACACGGAGTGCCCAAGTATTGTGCTACAATTTTCTGGGCCCTCGTGACCGCCGCCATAGTTGCACTTCCTGGTCTGCGACATCGTCCTGAGGTCCTGGCTCCCAGCATCCGAAGCCAATACGCGGATTGAAAGTGTTGCAGGGTCACCTGACAGACAACCGCACTGTGGAATCTCGTTGTGAGTACTAACAAGCGGTCATGATGCAGTTGGGCAGTCGGATGCAAGTGTGGGAACCAGCCTTTACGATGCCGAAAGGGCTAAAGTATCAATTCTTCTTGATGGCCACTGTCCTCTTTCAGAACCGTGGTAGCTCCACTGCTGTCGAGGCACAAGAACCTCTGGTCCAACTTCTGGGAGCCCTCTCCACTGACGGCTACTACGCACGGTCCCACGACTACGTCCAGCTGGTCAAGGGCGAGCGAAAGTGAGTCTCATTTTTGTTCACGCCGCGCTAGTGTATAAAGATGGTCCGTCGAGGGTGCGCAAAATATCCCGCACTGCAGACAACAGACAGAATTCTAAAGTACAATGAAGTTTAAGTTTGAATCATGCAGTGGAACTCCTATGTAGTAATGACAGTTTTATTAGGAAAAATCTTGATATCAATATCTTCACTACTGTATCAGTTCTTTAAATTCCTGCACTACCAGTATTGCAACCATTTTTAACTTTGTTTTGCAACACCCATATACTAGTCGCTTTATCATCGCTCGTTTTTTAATATATTTAGAGATACTACTGAATGCCCTTTTTCTCTGCTTTTTGTACTTCCTGTCTCAAATCATAATGGGTGCTTTCCATTATTAACATTGCTCTGCTCTCTCTAAGTGAAGCTACCCACTCCCTAACTGTCCAATCAGTTTTTGTCTGAATATTTTACAGTCAAGACGTCACACTTGAGACTGTATACGGGACACCATAAACTTACGTGGGACAAATGGTTTAATTTTTATATCTAAATGTAGAATGTTTGTCTGAATGGAGGCTCCAAAAACAAACCCTTTTTTTATTCTTGTCTCAGATTGACTCATAGGCACGTTCCGTGCTCGTGTCGTGATGGGCCAATAGAATGTTGCAGCCAACTCAGCACTGAAGTGAAAGGGATCCGTTTTTTAATTTAACTGTCCCATGGAGCGAGCCGACGTCGTCAGTTTGAAGCGCGGAAACGGCACCTAGTTTCCGCGATCCCAATAGGAGCGGAGTTAATTTGATGGATTTCGCCTTCGGTTCCACTGGCTGGCGCGCGTCGACTGGGCTCTCATTGGCCGCTGCGCTTGTCAGTTTTTACGACCGTTCACCCTATGGTGCTGCGTGTCCATCAGTGCGCCGTTAACACGGAGCGTCCAAGGTCAGCGTGCCCAGGGGAGCACACGCACTGATTGGCGAAGAAAAGTATGCAGCAGACGAAAAAGGGAGCGGACGAGTGGCTTGCATGCTTTCACATTCACAACTCTTAAGAAGTGCTTAGGTGTTCCTCGAGCTTTTTCACATGCGCTCGCACGTGCACCACCCCAAGATATCAGGCAAAGCGCAGGCACTTGGCTCTTGCCGTGGGCAGTGTCTTCTCGTCGGCGAGGGCACTGCTAAATACTAAATGTAGACAACAGGTCTGTGTGGTGTGCTCTTTCCTATAGCACAGGAAATGGTTTTCTGCTGCCAAGTCAATCACAAATGTGAGTGGCTGAATTTCAGCTGCCGTGGAAAAGAGAACAATGTGGCAAATGGCGGCCTTGTTTGTATGAGAGCTGCATTTTTACCAACGCTAAAAGAGAACATGTTGGATAAAAATGCAGGAACATACGAGTCAGAAGGTCATGTGGAAGAGGTCTCTATGTGGCAGTTTTGCTAAGAAATTCAAGGTGCAGATTAAGGGTCATTGTCCCTGCACATTCATGTAACAGAAGTATAGTATAATTTCTTTTGATAGTGCCGAAGTAAACCTGAGTGTGGAAGGAAATGTAATTAAAAAAATGTTTGGAAAAGGATATCGGCTTGCTTGTTGAGGGATGGTCATTTTAGTAGAAGCAATTGAACAGACTGCCACATAACATGGAGAATAGCCTTTGGAAAATAGCCTTAGAAGGCGAGGTTGGTAGACAGACATCGTCACATCATACCAGGTGAAACGTCCGAAGCTTGTATCAGGTGACAGCTGAAGCATTGCATCCTTTGACAGTTTATTTTTGCACCAACAAACAGGTACAGTCGACACATTCTCTCGTGGGTTTATAGTGTATTGCTCTATGACTCTCATTACGCCTACTGCACTTGTTATGGCAACATTGACAATGTGGTGTTGGGTCAGTGCTGCTAATCCTTGGCACAAACTAGATGACATAGAAATTCGGGGGATTGAATGTTTGCGCATTGGTTGTGGGATCTTTGTACACATTTTTATGGATGGGTAAAAGGTGGCCTTTGATTTATTGCGGTGCACTTTCCGCGCCTTGCTTCGCTTGTTTGTCTAAAAATGGTATGATTGACTTTTGGACGGTGAGTGCTGTGCTATTTCTGCTGGTTGGCTGGTACGGAGCTGTTGAGCTGGGAGTCACATAATGCCTATCAGAAAGGTGCAGTCAAGATATATTAAACATCTTAAATGCCATCAGTGATTTCAATACAGAACCAACGCGCATGGTTACGTTAAGGTACTCCACCTCTACAGTTACGAATTCCTTACTTAATTTTCATAAAACTGATAAACTTCCAGTTGATGGGGATGTCGATCATAAACACTCGAGTCGTAACATTCTGTAAAGCTATTAGCAACAATAACCTTTTTTTAATACAAATTGACTTGATAGATATCACTTGCAATTTCCATCTTTGATCTTGCTTTGCCTCAGTAAAATTCCATGAACATTTGAATGGCAAGCAAATTATTTAACGCTTGAAATTTGTCAATCAACTGACACCAGAGAAACTCTCACAGCATGTATGAAGAAAATAAATAAAGGTGCAACGTGAAAGTATTGGGCCCATGATTGTCGAAAAAATTCACACAGTCTGAGCTGCCTCATGATGGATCTTCCTTAAAATTGAATTGCTCAAATTGATATTTGTTCATAGGTCGATATCTAAAGAATAACAGCAATGCGACATAAGACTTTTTTCATGATAATAGCACATAATAAAAGATAGCAATAAAAAAAAAACGATATTCACTTTAAAAAAGACACTACGTAACCCACCCCAAATTTTTTTTAAATTTTTTTAGGCAGTTTGAATTGGTGTCAGTAGCCTACCCAATCAATATTTTGCTACAGCGTCACATATATTTTTAATGAAGTAAAAAAAAAGAAAAAGCAACTGCTCGAAACTGAAATTGAGACTGAACTGGGGAGGAAGAAAAAAATATAGAGAAAAAGAGGGTCGCCAAAAATCACGTGGCTGTGCAACTTTTCTTTTTTTCCCCATTTCGATCAAGGTATTTGAAGCTTTTTAGAATCCACTAAAATTGGTGTCATATAATTTTTCTATTTTAATATTGAGTGTGTGCCTTCGTTGACCCACGACTGTTTATATTTGGTGGTTGTGTCTAAACCATGGGGAACGCACGTGACGACGGAGAGGAGAGTAAGCGCGACTCAAACCGGCAAGTTCTCGATCGGCGGTTTTTGGGCGGAAAGAAAACGAACTTCGAGCCGCAAATTGTGTTCTGGGTAGCAACCAGACCAAAGAAAAGCAGAAGACAAAATCCAGTCTCTTTCCACTGGATAGCCCTTGAAAAGAAACGCCTCCATTCTTCGAGAGTTGTAAAATAGCAATCTTGAAGTTTGCCATTGTGCTCAGGAGGCATCGAAATTGTCCATGGGAATTGAAGTTTCCAATTTTCGCGTTTGTCAACACAACCCCTTTGCCCTTCTCTTAAAGAAATCAACAACAGTTCTTACGTTTCTTCTAGCAAACTGTCTCCTTTTTCATTCGTCCGCGCACGAGATGGATCACCTGTGACGTGATGTCATAGGGGACCCATCTCGTGCGATAACGCACTATTTCGGTGTCCTCATCAAACGGAAGCCATCACGGCTTCCGTTCGATGAGGACACAGAAATATGGTTGTCGAAATTCTAAACTTATCACGGCCATTTTGCAACAAAATCATTCACAGAAGTCAGAAGAGCCACCTAGTGGTAGAGTCAGTTACAGGTTAAGTTCCATCGTAAACCAAAGACACGAAAAAAAAGAAAAAAAAAACCGGACAAAACAACAACAACAGTTTTGTTGTTGTTTTGTCAGTTTTTTTATTTTACCGTGTCTCCGGTTTACGATGGAAGTTATTCACCAGCTCGCCCGTGCTTTTACCCTTTCCAGGTTAAGAAACGTTTTCGAGGGAAAGGAAGTTTGGTGAGGAAGAAACAGACGGAATGCTGGAGAAAAGAGGAGGAAACATCCTCCTCTCTTCAGCGTTTAGTCTGCTTCCTCCTCCCCATCCTTCCTTTCCCTCGAAAACTTTCTTACTGTAACTGACTGTAGTCTCAAAAGCTTAAATATTTCTTGCTCTAATGGCGGTGATAGAAGAACAAGATCGCCCGCAATCAAGCATCCTCGAATTGGTGAACCGAATAAAAACAATTCCTTGTCTTTTTTTTTTTTTTCCGGTGTGGACGAGTTGTGTAGTGCCGCCATTAGAGCGTCAAGTTTGGCTGTGGACAGAGTGAGTTGAAAGACTTTTGAAAAGGTTCTATTACAACTCTCGATGAAAGGTCGCACGGACTTGCAAATTGTGGTCAAATCACGAAAGCGTTTTTTTTTTCTTTTTTTCACTTTGGTGGGAGTGGTTTTAAGACTGGAAGACATGAGCCAGATGAGAAGGTAGGAAATTCTTCCGACGGTGACATCGCCTGGTGCGTTTGCGAGGACATGGATGGGTGGCTCTCGTTCTAGCTGCCGAGAGAGCTGAAGTCGGCCTTGAAAGTACGGCTGTCTATGGCGTACTTGTTGTCCGCCTGACATTCGTAGTTCCCGGAGTCCATCTGTCTGGCCGGGTCGATCTCCAGCTTGCTCTTGATCCGGTCGCCCTCGAGCTGCCACTCGGAGATCTGGAGGATGGACTGTTGGGGTGGTCGGTTGGGGAAGACGGGACGGGCAAAGAGGGCGATTTAAAATGTGCCGCAAGTTGATGTTGAATCGCAATGTTCGAAGCGAAACTGTGGTGCACGGAACGCACCCTCGACTGGTGTGTTTACCACCACTCTATCCCGCCTACGCATTGAAGGGGTTCCCAAGGAGGCAACGCATTGCGTCACGGGGGCCGGGGTGTCGTCATGCTGCCGGATGTCGCGATCCTGGCCATTGGGCGTAGAAATGCCGGCGACAAAGGCGAGCGGACGCGCGAAGGGTCGCGGTCGTCGCGGCGTCCCATCTCGCTTTGATTGCCGTCGACTGTCTGGTTGCAAAACGACCTACAGCGGGACAGTCGTCTGCCACATCCATCTCCACAGCTGTGACACCGCCAGGATCGCGACCGGCGACAGCGTGACACTCGTGTGACGTCATCAGGCGGAAATCGTGGGACAGCCTTTGAATGGCTGAACACACTAGTCGGAGAGGCGCTCCGGGCACCCTAGTGGAACATCCCAAGTCAGACATTTCGCTAGCACATGCGTCACTGAGCATGTACTAACCCAACGATTTGTGTCACGTGACCTTCGGAATTCGCGGCGCTGGATTGGCTCGTTTGACTCGTAGCGTCTGCTGCAGTCCATCGTAAGGTGAAAGTGCATAACGCGTGTACAGAGATGCGATTGAGACGCCATTTTCGCCTAAGGGCTCATCCTGTTACATTCTGGTGTATTCATCGAAAATTTTAGCAAGTTGCACCGACAATGCGGTAAAAGTAGCGTGCTGTTCGGTTCCACCTTCGCGTCGTAATTCGACAGTACTCGGGCTTCGCAATATTTCTAATTGTTCCAGGTCTGTTAAAGCGGGTTAGCTCCGTTGAGTGCGCTTCTCAGCGGTCAGTGGTGCACAGTGGAGAAGACACGCCCGCATCCTGCGAAGCTGATTTTGAACGTGGCAAGTTGCGACCGAAAAGACAACGCGAATCTGCAACTATTGGATATTCATGGGTTTTTTTGTTTCTTTTTTGTCTTTTCTGCCTGGGAGGGGCCTTCATCTCCAGCGTCCATTTAAAGTCCTCACCTGCATGTAGGGGTGGGCGAAGATTTCGATGCCGTCTTTGTACCACGTGATGCGTGGCCTCGGAACCCCCTGGCGACGCAGATGAACACGATCTTGTGGCCCAGGAAGAACTCGTAGTCGAAGTGCGAGGCCTTTTCAATCTGCGCTCCCTGCACGTGGCGAGGAGATACACCCCGAGGTCAAACACCGTAGGGCGATTTCCAACAGCTTGATAACCGTTAGGTATCAGTCGTGTTTGTCAGCTCAGCATGGCAGCGGTTGAGCTAAACTACCGGATGTTTGGAAGATAAGAAAGCCACGTGTTTCTCGCTGCAAAAATAAAATACGCATCGCTGAAAATTCCACCCAAAAGTTGCCTGTACTCTGCAGGGGGAATAATATGTGCGACCCTACCCGTCCATCCGAACCTAAGGGGCAGGCTGTCAATTCGAATGTTTTCACGTGATCCGTGTATAGTTAGCCTGCAGGACGCTCGTGATGTGCGTCGTTGTCACGTACGCCGTTCGCTCTCCTCTCGCCTAATGAGCAGGGCCATTTGCCGGGCTCGCGTTGGCCATCCGGAAGCCTAATCTCAGGCCGTGTTGCCTACTTTAGTATGCAAAGGCCGTAGCCTAATAGGCTCGCTATGGACAGGTGCCGCTAACATGGATGGACGCGTCTAGTGTGCCTCGATCACAGAGTGGTTCCAACTGCACGCGTTGATCGTCTCCGGGAGTCTCCACCTCGACGCCCGCCTTCCTTCTCGCCTCGCGACAACGCAACGCATGCGCACTTGCAATCAATCGACGCGGGAGGTGTCTGCCATTAAATTGCAAATGCTCTCCATGGTTACGAGTCGAACGTTAAAATTCCTCGCGTTTCTGGGAATGTGTGTCAGCCATTTTTTTTTAAAGTAACGTTTCTGTGATGTGTTTTGATCGTGGACAGCGTTGCGCTGTCGGGTTAGTATACATATATAACGACTCTTAAATACGAGCCTTGTTCATATGGATACCACATAATTACTTCGTGCGCCGTCTGACGTTCTGGACCAAGTTATTTTGAGTTTAGGAAATAAAGTGCCGCAACCCGAATCGTGTTTAAAGGAAGATCTGGCTGATTAAAAATTGAACTTCGAGCAAAACATCTATACTGTTTACAAAACACACACACACACACACACACACACACACACACACACACACACACACACACACACACACACACACACACACACACACACACACACACACACACACACACACACACACACACACACACACACACACACACACACACACACACAAAAGGGAACCTTGTAAGGTTTGTTACGACCTCGCAACTAGATTCGGACGGGCGCAGATGTTGTGCACGTGCTCGGATTAGAAAAAAACAAGAAGCGTCGGAGTAAACGTTTTTCTAAAGTGCAACGAAGGGAAGTCGAGTGGTTTCAGAAGATGCCGGAAAAGGAACGGCGAACACTCGGGAGGGAAGCATTCGGCAGCTGGGCCTCATTTGATCCGTTTTCTTCTTTCTTCTATTTGCTGTTTTTAAAGCGATTGCGGCTGAGCGTTTGCTATAGCTGCTGCTGCCTTTGCTTGGCCGCGTGGGCTGCTGCTTCTCCCTCGATAACGGGAAATGGTGTGGGGGGGACCGGGATAGAGGTGCTAGGGTAATTTCGCCGTGGAGTTCATTAGGAAGTGATGGTGGTGGGTGGGTTGGAGGGGGGGGGGAGGGAGGTTGCGCACGATTGGTACGGGAGTGTCTCGTGAAAGATGGCTCCTAGGTGCGACATCTGGGGAGGTCCTTTGTTTTCATTACGCTTTCCGTTTTTTTGTATGCTTTTTTCTTTTTCTTTTTTACTTAATATTTACTTTTTCTTACCTCAAATTCCTTCTTTCGAAGTTTGATTTTGCGTATAATTCGGGCCAGGAGAGGTCGGAAACGGTTAAAGGGAACAGATGAGTTTTATTTTTTCTTCTTTTTAGATTAAGATTTTGTTTCTCAAATCTTGGGGAACTGGGAGAAGGGGGGGGGGTGATTATTTTTTTTTGTTTTGTTTTATTTGCACGCTGTTGCTATTTCCTCGAGGGTCGCTGGGGCGAAAGATTCCCATTACGATCAAAGGATGTCTTATTTGGAGTCGAGCCATTCGTGCCCGTGGAGGTGGAGATAGTTGACGTGGGCCGTTTTTCAGACCTGGATTCGGGAAACCGTGTCTTTCGTCTTTAGTTTTTTTTTTTTTTTTTGGGCGCACCGTCGCGTGTTATACCGAATAATGTCGGCTGTTACACTTTCCTACGCATATTTGATGGCCCATCTTTTTCGTTCTGTTTTTAGTTAGACACTTTCCGAGCGTCATCGAAAAACCGCGAAATCAGCCTCGTTTTCGAATCGCTATTTGAGCATTAACCTGGGCACGGAGTGCCGCGACACTTTTAAGCCTTTTTCTGAATGGCCACTCTACGGTCCCTCGTGTACCCATGGTGTCCGCTCACGTTGGGGTTGTCGTAGTACTCCTTCCTCTTGGGGTGCGTGTAGAAGATGTAGCGGGCGGAGCCCGAAGAGCGCATGCGGCCCCGGCCCCTCTTGCCCCCGCGGCCTTTGGCGCCCTGCGCGTCGTCCAGCAGCAGCACCACCAGCAGGGCCAGGGCTAGCCAGAGCGCCAGGAGCCGCGAGGACATGGACGGGCCTGACGCCTCGCTCGTGCGCCGCAGCCCGGGGCTCGGACCTCGTCGCCGAGAGGCAGCCCGGGGCTCGGAGGCGGCGTCGGTCCGCGGGGGCCCTGAGATCAGACAGCGAAGAGTAAGAAAACGTTGCGTCGGAGTCGGTCGCAAGTGTTGCACGATGTTACACGACCGCACGCCTGTACGATGCTCATCCAGATCGGAACGGCCAGGAGTGGGGATCGAAGATCCCAGGGTTCTGCAGTTCACGACTCGAAGAGGCTAAATTTGTTGCGGGGTGGGTTTAGAATAGCGAGCGGGAAGCGGAAGCTGGCACTGGAGGAGTAACTGTATAGGCTCTGCTTCTCCGCGCAAGGGGAGCATATATACAGTTACTGTATGGAGAACCAGAGACGGCGGAAACACAGCCCTCTTCCCCGTTCCCCGCCCGAGAGCGGCTGCTGTATGTAGCTATATTTCCTAGGTATACGAAAGCCGTAGTGCCGAATGTTCGGCGTCTTTCGAAGAAGGCCAACGCGGTGGGTTGGCCTTCTTCAATCCCGGACAAAAACTGACGCAGCACTCGTGTCCCGTCTATCCCCCGCGTCGCCTTCTCTTGCGTGACGCCTAAAATTCATCATGGAGTCACAATGTCACGATACTGCGATTCCCCGCTAAATCTAGGGGAGAAAATTTCCCGCTAAATTTATAGCGGGCCACCACGTACAATCGGCGGCAAAAGTTTGCGCGAGGCACGGGAGCGCCAGTTGAAATGACTGGCTGCACCTTCTAATGGCGCTTTGCCGCTCTCAAGACGCACGCTTTGCGCATGCGCTTTTTTTCGTGTTCGCAGACATGCTTCATTTTTAGTTTGTTTATTTTCATTTGACACGCACGAGACAAGAGACTGACGCAAGGTGCCGCGAAATGTTATCTGGAGCATGCGAGCTCCGTCACCCATCACGGTGGCTTGGGCAGATGCCGTGATGGGTGACGACTCACAAAGCGGCACCCATGCGCCGGTTCCGGTTACTTCGTGCACGTCGGACAGAAGTGGGTGAAAAAGACACGACTGCGACAACAGAAAGAAGCGCATTCTCTCGAAGCGTGAGTCTTGAGAGCGGCCGCGCGTCGTCAGATGGCGCGGGCAGTCGTTGCGGCTGCCGCTCCCGTGCCCTGCAAACTTTTGCTGCCAACTGTACACGAACACACACGGGATCCGCGACGAAACATTGCGCCGATGAACTGAGGGAGAGGAGAAGGCGAGAGCGCGCTTAGCGGCCAGAACGCCGAAATCTGGGTGGAATAATTAGCGGGTAGACCTATTAAATAGGGCTGGGCGTCGATTAAACATTTTAACCCGATTCATCGCCACCCTTTAATCGATTAATTAATCGGTCTCGTTCATTTCGACGCAAAAAAGTTTTAGATGCTAAACAACGGAAAATTCATAACCTGGATTGTTTGTTTTTTCGTTCTGAAAGGTAAAGCATGAGCCGCAGCCACCATTTGCTTTTTCTTTTTCTTTTCTCAGATGTGATTCGTAGTTCAAGTTTTGTTATATTTGTTGTCTTTCGTAGATCGTTTTAATCAAAGCGGCGTGTTTTTGATTACCATTGTCACCGATCCGAATAAACAGATAAACAGTTCGCGTTGATACGCGTGAAGCTCTCACGTCTTGAACACTACTGCCACTGGCAAGCGAAAGACATTGGGCGTTATTTGGTCGCTTCACAGTTGTGCGTCGTGCCGCTTGTTCACGTTGCTCGAAATCGCTCAGAGTTAAAAAAAAGTGATAACGAAAAAAGGAAAACAAATTCAAGAGCATTAAAGTTTAAACCTTTAAGTTTGTTTCGTGCCTAGAGTACCGCGCTCTCAAAGCTACTTACGCGAGCGCGTGGCTTTGACAGCTTTGACAGCGCGGTGCAAGTAACAAGCAACATTTTTTTTAATGTTTGTTTAAAAGCCTTGTTCGCGCTCGTGGACAGAGTTTGGCAGGAGCCTGTTCGCGACCGTGACTCGTTGCGTGATTACAGCGTCGCTTTATGCTCCAAATTGCAATTACATCGTTGCGTCTTGCCATCTCGACGGAGGAGCCGCTTCCTTTAGAAAAGGTATGCTCCGACAAAACTGAGGGAGAGGAGGAGGCAAGAGCGCCCCGTGACGTCAGAACGCCGAGCTCTGGTTCGAATGATTAGTGGTAATTAACTGATCATTCGAATGATTAGTGGGTAACTCACACTGCTTCGTCATTCGTATATTTCGTTAAAATCAGTATTTATCGCGGTTGTCCTACTCGTCGCCAGCCTCTCCTGTGACGTTCTCGACGGATGGATGGATGGATGAATACGGCTGAGCCCTTTGGATCGGGCGGTAGCTTACGCCACCTAGCCATTTTGTCTTACCATTTAAGCTTAGAATATTTAAATGTGAAAACTATATACACTCCGCACTGAAAAGAAAGTGAGGCTATAAAACCCCCTTGCCATCAGTTAATAAGAAAATACCTAGTTTTCTCGTGCTTTCTGCCACCATTCACTTAATCTTTGCTTGGTAATCTCTACTGTCTTGTAATCTACTTTTCCTTCGCTGTCTCTAAAACCCAATGACTTTATTAAATCTATGTTGTCTTCGGTAGGCATAGGGTGAAGCCCTTTACAGTAGAGTATCAAGTGCTCAGCCATCTCGTCCACCTCTCCACAAGCAGCACACACTGTATCCATTTCCTGGTACTTCGCTCTGTATGTTCTGGTTCGCAAAACACCTGTCCTTGCCTCAAGCAACAATGAGCTTCCCCTAGAATTATCATAAATGCTTTCTTTGGCAATGACTGTTTTGTTTAATCTATAGCTTTCCAGAGCCCTCTTTGTCTGCATTCCCTCTAGCCACCGATCTCTTTCTGTGGCCTTAACTTTCTTCTTAACGGAGACCTGCTCTTCCGTAACCCCACTATAGCCTAAAAACTTTCCTCTTAATTTCCTAGTGCGCTGTCTCCACTTTGTGTCTATACTCCTCATGTATAAAAAGCTGAAAACCTTTCGTGCCCATTGCTCCCCATCCATTTGCCTCAACCGATCCTCAAATTCTATCTTGCTCGCAGCTTCCCTGCCCTCAAATGGCGCCCATCCCATGTCTCCTTGCACTCCCTGGTTTGGCGTTCACCACGCCACCTGGGAGCAAGCTTGCAAACCAGTATACAGACGAAAACAGGCCCGCCGCTTTTGCTCTGTTTCTATTTTTTTTTATTTCATTAGTTTTGAGTTGAGCTTAAAAAAATGCACACAAAACGGTTTACGGAACTACGTTCGCGTGCCCAATTTCAGGTATATCCGTTCGGAATTCAAATTTTGTGCCAAATGTGTTGGTCCTTACGGCCGCACCCTGTAGTATATAACTCTTCGGCGTCTCCTGAGTCTGCACGGCGAAAGGCAACAAGCTCGTACTAGAGAGAGAGAGAGAAAGCAATATTGGTGGGAAAGGGAAGGTCGGACAATCGTGTCGAAACTGCAGCTTGAGCGGGTTGGTTGAACTGTGCTACCGACGTTGTCGGTGACATGTTCGTCGGACAATCCCATATACGTAGTAAAGTCTGGAGACTCCCCGCCGTCTTCGTCCTTTCAGTGCTAGCAAAAGGCCAGTTACGCTAGCGCGTCTGTCGATTTCGTTTCTCGCCGCGCCGAGCACACGGCTTCGATGCAAGCGCGCGTGCCCTCCTAAACTTTTGCGAACGTTTTTGTTTTTTTCTCGGTTTATTTTTTTTTGGCGGTTCGCTGATCGATACCGCGCAGGGCCTTGAAATTCAATTTGAGGGTAGGCCGCCGGTTGGGGGGCCAAAGAAGGCCGACACCAACGCGTTGCGAATGATGGAAGCTTTCCTCGCCACCGATGCCCGGTTGCTCCATCGAAAGTCGATGGTCCGATGCCGCCGCCTCCGCGTACTTTTCGTCGGCCGAGTAGTAATAACACGATAAAGGTTTTTATTCCCCGCGGGATCGTTGGGAGAGGGTGGTTGGCTACGTTTGACGTTACATCTTTTCTTTGCGGGGCTTTGTAAGGGGTGTCGAAGCTGGTGGTCACATAGAATATACCTAGGTGTGTTTGCCTAAACAGTAAACCTTGTATAAAGCTGACGAAGCGACACATGAACAATTTTTACAGAGGTAGCTAATGATGCCCCTTCCCGGCAAAAATAAATAAATAAATAAATATATATATTCTGTACGAACGCAAAACCCCTCTGTACAGCAGAGGCACTGCTCTCCCTCTCCTCGTCGTTCCTCACTCACGGCAAGGCTCTCTCTCGCTTTCCCCTCCCTTCCCCCCTGTAGGCCGTCGCTGTTCTTGCTCCGGCGACGCTCTCCCAACCCGCACCCGCGCAGTGCGGACACGCTCCCGCGCCTCCCCACTCCCGCCGCCCAGGTTCCGCTCTCGTGTACTCTCCGCGCCTCGACAGAACAATTCGAGTGCGTACTTTCGCTTCTTCCATCGCAAACGCGGCCACGGGCGCCCCCGCTCCAAAAAATGCGTTAAAAAAAAAGGAAAAGAAAAAAAAACCAGGAAAAACCTGTTTCTGTGTCTTTCTCAACAGACGCAGCATCTCGCATAATCGTTCCACCAAAGCACGCATCTCACATGTCTCCTACATCAATTCCACTGAAAGAAAAACACCAATTGCAAACCTTGTACAGCACACTGGCTGAATGCAAATATCTTTCAACATCCCTTTCCCCAGCGCAGCGGCTACTCCTATCAATCGCGCAGCACACTGTGTGGTCGTTTGCAATGTTTTTTAATTAGTAAAAAAAAAAAAGAAGCAAAATCCTTAGTTTAATTTAAAATTTAATGTTTTTTTTTCTTTTCGCTTCCCAGTGGGGAGGAGGCTGGAAAAGAAAACCATCATCCCCACTCTATACTTCGTTCATTCCGAAGTTCATAGTGAGGTGGAGGCTATGTGCTCCTTGGACCAGTCGGACGTTATCTTTCGCTACATGATCATGCTCCCGCCCGTACTCACGCGCGGAGAGCGGGTCAGGTGATGAAAAGGAGGTAGTTGATAGGTTGGGTGAGCATGTAGCTTACACCGCACAGTCAGCTCAGGAGTGATCGGAGTATAGGTTCCATGCAAAACGGACTATCATAATAAATCAATAGATTAAAACAAAGAAACAAACAAAAAAACATCCATTATGTTTGAGTATCATAGGGCTGCTCGAGTACAAGCGACATTGCCTGCGATAGATCGTATCTTGCGAGACTCCAAGAAACGAAAGCGATGTAAGGTTGTAGGGACGAGAGGAATACGGGAGCAGGCGGAGAGATGGCGGAAGTGTTCCAAAAGTCCGCGAGAACTCATGATTAAAAACAGATTACTCCGACCTAACATGACACTCAAACTAAAAAAAGAAGAAAAGACGGAAATTTCGTTACCTGTACAGGTAGCATCGTTAGTATGCACTTACAGAAATGAGGCGAGAAACCATGTAAGTCCTTACATATTGCTTATGGCATACGCGATGAGTAGTGACTAACAACATACGCGGCGAAACGCCTGCCATTTTTGTTATTTTGTGTGGTATATTAAGGCGGAGGAAACTTTAATAAGTAGAAAGGTAAGGAGTTCGGGATGGGGAAATAAGGGCAATAAGGAAGTCAATGTGGAGGGAACGATTGAAAAATAAACATGCGAAATATTATGCTAGTGCGAGTGTAACTCACTCCATGAGAATGCAAAGGCCTCGGCGTAGTTGGAATGAATGAATGGATGGATCATAACTGAGGTTTCCCAGGTTTCCCCATTGAATAAGGAGAAGCGGCTAGCGCCATCTATCATCTAAAACTGCATCTTAATGAGAAAAGAAACAAAAATGAAGGTCGGGTTCTTTTGCTTGATTTCTGCAGCGTCGGAATCGTGTCTTGGCAAGCCAGAAGGGAACGCCGTGCGCACATAACCTCACTACGCCTAGGGTGCCTTCATGTGCGCTTCGCCGAGATATCCGCCGTACCACTCGGGGAGGATTTGGCGATTCGTGCATGCTGTCTAATCTAAATGAGCTCGGTGAGATGCATTCTCTCCCAGTACAGTGTTCATGCAAGCAAAGAAGTCACGCAAAAACAAAAATGGATGTAAAAAAAGAAAAGAGAACAGAACTGTGTGAAAAGTGTCCATCGCGAGAGGCCTCTGTTGAAAATTATAATCTGGTTTGCTTCGTATGCTTTTTTGTTTCCCCTTGCAGACTATGTAGTAACGTGTTCTTTTTTTTTCTCATTTTGACGTAGTGGGTGGGAGCGTAAGTTTGAATTTCGTTTTCGAATATCTGCTTTATGTTGGGACAAACGTTGTCCAGGGAGAAAAAAAAAGAGAATCAGGGAACGGGATATAGGCCGTAGCGATAAGGGACAATCCAATTAAAGTCGTGACAGATGGGGGCCTAAGGAAATCCCGCAATCTAATTGGAATAAACGGGAATTTCGCCTTTGTTCTATTCGCGCTCGAAATAAAAAAAAAGAGAAAAAAAAGGACCCCGGTCGGTTGCTTTATTTTATTACGAAAACCTAACTAAAGCAATGATAGAGAAATGATATCTCATTATTTCGCTTCGATGTCTGTTCGACAAAGGCAAAATAACGAGGTTTTGTCATTGGGGCACGCCAAACGGGCCCTCTTGGTTTTTAAGCCCCACGACAGTTATTTTGGGACCAAGAATAAAAAAATAAATAAAAAGGAAGTTGTACCTTTTGTTGCTGTGAATACGCTGTGAGGGATTTGTGTCCGGTATATCGAAACAATATTTGTTTCTGCCAAGCGGGTTGGGGCAATGAAATACATTTCTCGTTAATAAAAAAAAAAAACCGTTAAATTTGTTTTTTTAGCTTTTTTTTTCTGAATAAGGTTACGTTTATTGAATGTTGGACAAGCAAACTTAGTCGTATTTGGATTTCGCGAGCCTTCCGTGTAATGTCCAAAGAGCAAGCTCTATTACGATTGGTGCTTAGCCGGAACATCCCATCGATTTCGTCAATTTCTTGACGCATTCGCGAAAGATAAAAAGAATATCAAGTGTGGAATCGCATTTCAAATAGCTTTGTAAGTGCCCTGACATACAGCTGCAGCGGAAAAAAAGAAAAGATTAGCACAAGTCACCGATGACCGGATCGGCAAAATCGCAACGCGCGGCGCAATCGTTCCCGAACTCTTGAAGAATATGTGTTTGGTGATAAAGGTTGGAGTATGTGTGCGTATGTATAAGGCGCCGCGCGGTAGCTTCGTGTTTGCTGAGTGAACGGTGCTGTGGTGGCAGGGGCGGAGCCAAGGGGGGGGGCGATGGGGGCGGCCCCCCCCCCTCCCCCCTTCTCGGAGGGCAATTTGACATGAGTGGACTCCCCGGTGCACACGGAAGAATGGGGGAATAGTATCCTTACGACCCCGCCCCCCCCCCCTTCCCCCCCCCCCCCCCCAAAACGGAGCTCTGGATCCGCCCCTGTGTGGTGGTAACAGTTTCCTTTGTGAACGGTAGTATTTTGTGATGTTACCTCATCTGTCTTGAGTAGAGGGGTGATTTTGTTGACTTCCTTTCCCATAGGTAACGCCCGGTAGGTTATTGCTCGGGCAAGCGCGTGTGCGCGCGTTACCTGGGAGGGAGGCACGACCGGGTGTCCATACGATGCGGACAGCGGGGTGTCGGAGTCTAATGGGGTTAACAGGCCCAGTGCCTGTGGAGACAGCGCATTTCTCGCGAAGGCGCGGCGGGCGGCTTGCGAATCGGTGATTATCGTGTATTGCTGTTGGACGTCGTTTCATGTGTGGTATATCTGTGTCAGTGCTAACGCGATGGCGGTTTCTTCTGCGGTCCCACTCGATCTCGTGGCTCGGATGGAACCCGTCGTCGCAATCGATCCTTTCGAGTCTCTGACTGCCAGGAACATGGCGTCGATGTAGGGTGGGTAGCAGGCGGCGTCGGCGTACAGCACGTGTGGGCCGTTCTTGTAGTGGCGATTGAGTGCACGGACTCTGGCTCCTCTTCGACCGGCGTGCAGTTCAGGAGGTATTTTGCGTGTTGTTGGCGCAACGCGAATCTTGGGTGCGAGTCCTGGAGGAATAGGGCGCGGTCACTCTGGTGGTTGTTGGTCTTCGGGTTCCATGTAGCTTAGACGTTACCGAGACGGTGTGTTGCCCAGCTGTGTGGGCTTCTATGAGTTCCTCCAGCGTGTTGTGTAGGTCTAGTTGGAGTAGACGTTGGGTCGCCGTGTGTGGGGGTAATCCCATGGCCGTTTTGACCGCCGAGCGTAGGATGATGTTTAAGCGATCTATAGTTCGGTGCGGTTCGATTGATGGTAAGGTACGGGGTAGACGATACGGCTCACTAGGAGAGTCTGTACAATGCTCATGGTGTCCTGTTTCTTAAATCCTCATCGTCTCTTGGCGACGCGGCGGATAAGGCGGACAATATGTGCGCATTGGTTTTTTGAGGAGTTGTGTCGTGTGGGTTGCACGTCCGTTGGACTCGAAGTGAAGGCCCAGCACGCGCAGGCGATCCACGTTAGGGATGGATGAGCCTTCGAGGCGTAGCCTTATTTCGGATGTGTCGTCTTGTTGTTTGGCCCTTGTGCGCGTTTCTCGAATGACGAGGAGCTCAGATTTCTCCGCTGCGCACGTGAGGCGTGCTGCGATCGCGTAGCTTCGAGTCGTCTCGATGGCTTCCTGTAGGTTGTCCTAGATGTGGCCGTCCCGTCCGAACCTTTGGTCGTCCAAATCAACGTCGTCGGCGTATAGCGCGTGGTGAATGTCGGGTATCTTGGCTAGGAGTGGGGGAGGTCGGCCATCGCCACGTTAAAGATCGTGGGGGACAGCACCGAGACCTGTGGGGTGCCCCGACCCGTGAGTTGAATTCGGACGGTGGGTACGTCTCGTATGTCCAGGGTGGTGGTGCGATCCGAGAGAAAAGCCCGTACGTAGTGGTATATCTTCTGGCCACAGTGTGATCTGGCGAGTCCTTCCAGAACGGCGTCGTGTGACACGTTGTCAAAGGCTCCTTTCAAGTCTGGGGCAAGTACGGCTCGAGTTTGGGCCTTGCCAGCATTGATGACGTCTTCTTTGAGTTGGAGGAGAACGTCTTGGGTGGATAGGTTCTGTCGGAAGCCAAACATGGTTTCCGAAAAGAAACCGGTTGATTCTAGGGGGGCTTGAAGTCGGTTGAGCACGATGCGTTTCGAGGAGTTTGCCGGTACATGACGTGAGCGAGATGGGGCGTAGGTTTTGAAGGAGCAGGGGTTTGTTCCCGTTTGTGGTTAGGGGAAGGGAAAGGTAAAAAAGTTAAGTATGCTATGATTTAATAACTGGATATAACTAAGGGCTAGTGTGAAGTAGACTTCTCTCATTGACATACACACGAAAAAACACCCGAAAATTAAAACATTTATTCTCAATGTGAAAAAAAAAAGACAACTTTTATTGCCGGGCTTGACCGATGAAGCAGGGCTTCGCGAACCTTTAGAATGCCTTCGCGGAGGCTCATTTGAGAACCACTGATATAGCACATGTAACATCTTTCACAGTCGTTCCACCAAAGAACACATCTCCTCACACACGTCTCCTACACGAATTCCACTGAAAACAAAGAACCCATCGCAAACATTGTGCAGCACACTGGCTGAAGGCAAATCTCCTTCAACACGCCTGTCCACAGCGCAGCAGCTACCCCTGTCAATCGCGTGTGGTCTGGTCGTTTGCAATTTTGTGTGTTCGTTTGCAATTTTTTTTTGTTTTCTAGCGAGTTTATGTTTTTTTTTTTTTTTAGTTTGTAGGTTTCATTTATTTTCATTTATTGACCTCAAATCGCCCGAAGGCATTACATGAGGGGGAGGGTACAAGGTGACTATATTCTAATACAAAATACACGCAAATGTAAAAAAAAACGAAACATCAACACGTACTTAAAAAAAACAAACAACAACATACAGTATGCTTTAACCAACCATTCTGAGCAATGAGAGAAGAGGTATTTCGTGACGTCATAACATTGACACCTCTAGACCGGTAATATGCGCAGCGGAAAGGAGTTATATCAAAAACGCTCGTCTGAAGATGCGTTCATTATTTATAGGCTCAGTTGAGAAGCGTCCATCGCCCGTGTTTACGTAGGAAGTTAACCAAGTGTGATTTCAGGGGGAGCCGAGCCAATCCGATCCACTGACGATGCACTTTTGGCGCTGCTTGATTGGCTCGTTCGGGTCGTCTGCTATGGTCGGACATAGAGTGAAGCGGAGTATAGCAAACTAATATATACTTTTAAGGATGCAAAGGGTTTAATAAAAGTACACAATTAACGTACTTTAGAGTTTTGTGTTTTACTCGGGGTTCCGTCCTTCGTAACCAGGTTTATAAAGGACGTCTCGCGAAAAAAAAATTAACGGGGTAACAAATGCGTCCACGGGCCCTTCCGCTATACACCTCCAGCTTACGAATGCAGCTTTTGTTCAAGAGCGCGGCGGGAGCCCCGCGGGCGTCGTGCGCCATTGAAAATGATGGCCATTCGCTTGGCGCGTGTCGCGAACAGTCGCGGTCGGTCCGCAACTATCCCAAAGTTTCGCGTGTGTGTGTGTGTGGGGGGGGGGGGGGGGGCGGCATTAAAACGGATCTCGATATATAGTTATTTTTGTTAAATTAAATGTGGCTCCACATTTTCATTTCTTTCCGAGTTGTGGGCAGTTGCCCCTGCCGGCTTCGTACGTTCGTTTTTTTATTTTTTTTTTATTTTACGTACGTCGTTGTTTTTTTTTTCTCGATGAGATCGCGTGTTGTTTTGGGAAACAACGTGGTAACAGTCGACAACCGAATGCGTTCTTTCTGTCGAAAAACAAGAGCGCTTACGTTTCGACTGGTTTGTCCAACGGGAATGCGGCAAACGTTGCGCCAGTGTCGCGTGCGTTTTGCTTTTTCTCCCGCCGTACGTTTTTGCTTTGCAAATGCAACGGTCGATGCGCGGAGGAAACAATGATGCTTCTACTGACGGATTGAATTGAAGGCACGGTTGGTACGGAATTCGATTTATGTTACTGTCCGTTGTGCGTTTGTGTGCACAGAAACTAGCTCTACATCTGCTTCGGCAGCGTTCGATGCGACAGGGTAACCGGGACAGCCGCGCTGCGTGCGTTAACCACGCATGTAGTTAAAGCTCCGCCTCCGTCGCAAGCTGCTTACCTCCGATAACTCTTCGGCGTCGTCTGGAACACGCGCGGCCAAAGCAGGACGGAAGGCAAGGTTATCGTCTACAACGGGGAGCAAGGCTGGCGGTGCGAAAAACTCAAATCATAATCTTATCTTGAATTAAATCCTGGGATTGGGCTAGTTGGTTCATTGTGATCTGGGGGACACTGTCAGGTCAAAATCTTTTTTTTTTGGTTATTATCCGAAATGATTGAAAACGATGTCTGGACATTACCCTCAAAATTCGAAACTTGAAAACTCAATATTTGCGAAGTAAAAAAAAAAAAAAAAAGAAGCAGAATTTGAAGTTTTCGTGCGATCCGCGTCAGTGCAGTGACGTCAAAGATGGAGTCGTCCTGCAACTCGAGTTTCTCTCACGCCTCCGTGTCGCGTTCGCCCGCGACCGGCGATCAACCGCTCCGTGCCTGCCGCCTATCGCTGTGAGCAGGAGACGCTTTACTTTCGTGTTTGAAGCTCTTTTAAGGCCCTTTCGGCGATCTCAAATTCTTTGAAACGGTGTGTGATTGAAGAGAACGCTCAGTAGACTTTTGTGAGCGATGTGAGGGGCCATGTCGCGCCGGTTCTGCGTGAAAGGCTGCCCCGGCGGAGTCACAACCGAAACTACGGTACACAGACACCAAAACCAATTGTTTTGGCCGTTTGACGATCTCATTTTCGAAGCTTGAGAGGTCGTCGGCCACATAAAGAAGAGAACTTCGTCCGATTCCCCGACTCACCGATCATCCTCAGTGCTACACGCGTCGAACGCCGCCATATTTTCCGATGGAGGATAGAGAGCCAGGAGGTGACATCACTCCGGACTCCGATTTTCGGTATTTCGAAAAGAAGGGCCTTAGTGCGTTCGCAATTGCGTCAACAAGTAATAATAATAATTTAAAAAAAACCTTTTACAAATGCCGCTACTATGTTATAGAAATGTCGCTTATAAAGGTTCTAAATGTCATAATCGATCACGTCAAAAATAAAAGCGATCGAGAGGTGAAGAGCGGGAGAGAAAAAATGAAAGCCGTTTACAACTCCCTGTAGCGCCGAATTAGAGCGTTACAGGGAGTTGTAAAGTTACATAGTTGTTTTCCGCTAAATTTAGCGGGGAAAATTTTCCGCTAGATTTAGCGGGGAAAATTTTCCGCTAAATATAGCGGGGAAATTAACCCATCATGCACCGCGCGGTTACGCCGACGGCGACGCCGACGCCGCTCAAGCCGGAAACGGGAGCCTAAGAGCTGCGCTCTAAAACGCCAAATATTAAAAGATGCGCGCGCTTGTAGGAATCTTTTTTTTTTCGCGTTCTGGTATTTTTTTTTTTTTTGCGGGTCTATGACTACAACTTGCATCGTTTTTTACAACAAAAACAAATACGACTTTTGGGGCGTCAGTGCCCCTCCCCCCCCCCCCCCCCACCACACACACACACACACACACCCACACACACACTTTTTAAAAGCGCAAAAAACACGGACGAGGAAGAGAGACACACAACACGGACTTTATACGTGTCTCTTCCTCGTCCGGTTTTAAGTCCTCCAGGTATCTTATCGTCCGCGTTTTTGCAAGACCAGCCTTGCGCCTTTTGCACGAGTGGTACCTTTAGCGCGCTATCCACGCGCTCCAAATTGTTCTCAAATTTACTGATCTGGTGGTCTTCGCTGACGCCCAGAAGGCTTTTAATGGGAACCATACGTTCATTTTCACTCATTCAAAAGTTGATGAACACTTTTAAGTTCATTATCCGCCTTTTCGGGACGATTAGCCCTCTATATTATGTCTCAATGGCCATGAAACTCACTTGCACAGACCGCATTAGTGTTGCCTTCACGACTTTTTTAAAACAAATCTGTAAAACCTAAAAAAAAAATAAACACACGAAAACGTTTAGTGAGTCTAATAGTTAATTTTTTACTGTCAAAAATTTCGGAAGCCCATCACTTGTGTAATGCCGTATGGTATAATTATAAATAAACAAAAAACTGCAGATTCTGGCTTCTGCAGCACCAGTGGGGACCATTCCAGTTTATGGAACGATATCCAGAGTATACTAGAGCCCAGGCACGTAGCCAAGATTTTGTTTCGGGGGGGGGGGGGGGGGGCGCGCGCCCATGACAAAATGCTGTATGAGGGGGAAGGGGGAGAGGAGGTCCCAGCAAAATGGAAGATTTCGGGGGGGGAGGAAGGGCAACCCCCCCCCCTCCCCCTTGGCTACGTGCGTGCTATAGCCTTTGTGATGCTGTTCACAAACTAACTTTGAGCAAGCCTCGTTGGTTGCCGCTTTTGCGCGCCGATTGCGGTGTTCCCTCGTGCATAGTTACGCGCCAACTGCCGACGTCTCAGACGCCCAAAACTACGCCGGCACGCACGCGTCGGTGCCCGCTAGAGAAGTGTGCCGCGTTGCAATGCTTCCGGAGAACTATACTTTCCCGCGACAAATGGCCAACGCACCCTCAATGGACGCGTGTGCGTGCGTCTACGGCCGGCGCAGTTTCTCCCGTCCTGCTCAAAACGGTCCTCCCCGTCATATGCCCTCTCAAGGTTGCCGGAAGGCGCGGAAACTGTACATCTTCCGCGCGGATAATTAGTCAACCCCTGGGCGATTAATCCGACCCAAAGCGCCCCTTTCCCGAAGGCAAAACGGTCGTTAGGAAGATTCTTTCCCCCGTTCCTTTCTTACGCATCCGACCTTACGATGGACCGCGTAGCACGCTACGAACTGTCGAAATCAATCCCCACACCGCGTGAGCGTCACGTGATCTGCGGAAAGGGTACGGGACCCGTTGTCACGTGATACGGGGATGGACTCGGGGCATCCCGCGGTGGTCCAACGCAAGGTGAAACGGGGTATACGTGGAATACGGAATTCGCGCTCCCCACCGTATTTATGGTCGAGTGGCTCCTCGGTAATCTTGATTAAGCGAGTGTATTAGGACGGGGCCTTATACCCCGCGATGCAGACCGGGTCTTCGGGCCAGCCGTATGTTGCGAACGGACGCTAATTGGGTCTGGATGAGCTTCCCTAGTCTACTCCGCGTCAGCCTGCGCGTGCACTCCTGTCGGGGAGGCTTGTTTACGCATTTGCGTAATCCTGCAGCACATTGTTGCGTACTTAGTTTGGGTGGAAGTGTGGAGAGCGTACGGTTTTTGCTAATCCTGTTTAGACGTGGAAGATACTTTTCGGTACGTCGTGGCGCTTCGCGTGTTTTCCATCTCTGGGGCGGCTAATCCACGGCTGGCTCTCGAAGGACCAATTTTCGCGGACGGAAAAAGAGAGAAAGGAAAGCAGTTATGTTCGCGGTGAAAGGCTGTTACCACCAGCTCGTCGTGTGTGTCCGCGTGCGTGGTTGACTAGAGCCTTTAGTTGAGCTGCGCTTCGGAGTAAAGTCTAATGTCGCGTGGGATCAGTGTTGCGCAGAATCAATGTTGCTACATTCCTTCAGCTTTCATCGACGTGTGTAAAGGAAGACGCAAGAGCTCTCCATCCTCCCGCTTGCTAACACAATCTGCGACTGAGCAAAACCATATCTCCAAAGTCTTCGAACATTGTAGCTAAACAAAAATCGCAGTTCACAATAGACCGATCTCACCAAGCGTTCGGCGCATGCGTGACGCCGCCATAACTTTAGTTCTCAGGAGGCAGACGGCCGTGCACCCGAAGGCTCGTGCCTTCTCGTGCTTTACGCGCGCAGTGCTCCAGCGAGGTTATCGCACGTGCAAAAAGACTAAAGTTCCCTCGATGCATTGCGGCAGCGGTGGCGTAGTCAAACTGGCTGGTGAGATCGGTCTATTATATTTGTTGCCAGCTTGGTACGTGCTGCTCTGAGAAACAAATTGGCGCTGCACACAAGCCGCTTGCGCGTATACCGATGTCACAACGTTCGAAAAAAAAAAAAGAAGAAAAAAGCAGAAGTTGCGCGTTGAGCGTAGGTTTTGTGTAATTTACTGCGCATTACTTATATAATTGTAAATCATACGTTAAACGGCCACTGACATCCGCAACATTGATTCTTTTTATTGTGGCAAACTATTAGAAATGATTCCTAGGCATCATCGGAAAAAGAGAAAAAAAGAGGTTTATAAACTTATAAACAACGTATTTCCAGAGAAAAAAAAAGAATTCTAAAGGGCAGATTGACACCCTTGCCCGAATGAATGACGTAGATGGCGAAATGGTGCACTCCTTGCCTTTTTGAGCGATTCAGATCAGAAGTGTCGCCAAATACGTGTCGCTTAACTTTGTTTCTTTCCCTCTCATTTTATCATGGCGGTCTCGGGCGCCCACGCCTGCCAACCCGCCAATTGCGCCCATATCGCTCCGCGCTTGCCATGTGTCGTTTCTTCGTGTAAATAAAATGCGACTTTTCGCTTCTATTTTTTATCACTGTTTTATTTAGTGGTTTAGTAAAACGCCTTTTAAAGAAGTAAAGAGGAAAATGGCGTGTTGCAGATTTCAGTGAACAACGTGAGGAATAGCGAAAACTTGTGGATCGCTGCACAATTGATATCTCTCTGTGGGATCGGCGGCCGAGTGGGCTAGTGCACACCAGCTCGGAGCACGGGGAGCGAAAGCTCGCGCTGCAGAACCCAGGGATCCTGGGTTCAGTCCCCACCCTGCTCGTTTCGACCTGGATGAGTATCGTACCGGCGTGCGGTCGTGTACACTACTGCGCGATGCACGCTGAAGACCCCAGACTATCGGTTGCACTGCACTGGCTAAATTGCTCATCTACAGCTGATACACCAGACGCCTATTGGGGCTAACTTCCTTCTTTATAAACATACACACAACATTATTTTTTATTTTATAGCTCTCCCGATGTCCAAAAAATTGTCCAGCAGAAAAATCAACAAAAATCAACAACAATTTATTTGAGTTGTCGCCGACTTTGCAGTCGTCGCTATCGATCTCAACGCTCTCTGTGCAGCCGCTAAACGCCGCCGTATTAAAAGAAAAAAAACAAAAAAACACACACGCAAAAAAGCCGAAATATTTTATGTTCCTTGTTTTTTCCCTCAGCGGTGTAGTGCTTTTTCAATCACCATTAAAAATATGAATGAAATTAATAATTGTTATGAACACGCAACTTCTGCCAGCTCAGAATATTTGAAAAACACCACTGCCATCTGCGTCATCGCGAAAAAAAAAAAACGGAAATATATTTTGTTTTACCCTACGATGAACAGTTACAGCTACAGGCTGCCAGGTCCAATCACGAGCAAGTTAGAAACCAGGTGATGTATTGCCCCGATGTGCGTA
Source organism: Ixodes ricinus (assembly GCA_037355805.1). Lineage (NCBI taxonomy): Eukaryota > Metazoa > Arthropoda > Arachnida > Ixodida > Ixodidae > Ixodes > Ixodes ricinus. The sequence continues at coordinate 76,408 of JAZHYW010013286.1, read as the reverse complement.
TCAGTGCGCGAGTCACGGAGATACGCACGCCGGAATAACTCGTGGTTCCTAACTGACTTGTGATTGGACCTGGCAGCCCGTTGCTTTGGTCTTTAGTTTATCGTAGGGTTTATTATTATTTATTTAGTTATTACTTTTTTTATTTTTTTGTGGGGGGGGGGGGACTTTCGAGCATGGTAAAAATTTGTTTATTGTGTTGAGTTAAAAAATAAAATAAAGTAAACATATATGCCCCTTTGGAGTAAGGAAAGCATCGATGTGCGTGGTCAGTGGCCCTTGTACAACATTCGTTAAGTTTTTACCCCATCTTCATGTAGTGCAGCCGCACGGATGTTTTTGAAGATCAACAACTTTTACGTTGGCGGACGAGGACGCTTCGTGCAACCTCTCAGCTTCTCCGTGTCACGCAATGTAGAACGTCATTGCCTGGCATCTTGGTGAGCTGGAACGCTGCACGCGTAGCCAATGCCGGCGAAATCTACCGTGTCTCGAGTCGTCCCGATGAGACGCTCTTTAAAATACTCCTTCTGTGTTTGGTCCAAAGGGGAAGAGGGGGGGGGGGTAAAATGCGTTTGCTTTTATCCCACGTCTCCACCATGTTTGTCGTCTATCGTTTTGCTCAAGATTAGGGAAAAAAATAAAGACATGCGCACAAATGCACTCACGAGACAGGGGAATCTACGAACGGAAGCATTTGAGTTTTGTGTGTTGCCCAACTAAAAAAACGAAGTAAAAGCGATGACCTACGCGTGTTTATTTCTGGCGAGGGGAGAAGGAAAGAGGGGGTAAAAAAGAGTAATAGCTTTATGCTCCCTCGGCAATATTATTACCTCAGCGGCGAGGCTGTATACGTCGTGCCTTGGGCGAAAAGTGCTGTTAGAAGTTTTATAAAGCCATTTTTCCCCGCCGCCGCGGTGGGAGAAAAACGTCCATCCACAAAACACGTCTCTCCACCCACCGCTTTCTAGTTTCTTTAGTTATCCTTCTCTTATATTTCTTCACTTTGAGGTTTGCTACTACCAGCGCTACTTGGTGTGTGCGCGCACCGAGCTGTAGTTGGTATATCCTCTTAGCTCTTTCTTTATCTCGTTATACGCGGACTTTGTTGTTTCTTTTATAGTGGCAGTTCTCGACGACGTCTTTTCCATCGTTTTCGACGAGATTACGCTGACGTTCGCCTCACTTTTCCCGGCGTGCTGCCTTATATTTATTTATTTCCGTATCGAGAGAATCGATGGTGGTTTCATTTTTCTTCTAAATTTGATTTGTTTATATTTTACTTGTACGTTTAATTTATGTTTTAGGTAGTTTCGTCTTCCACCACAGCGCGCTGCGGTGTTGAGCGCGAATCATCGCTCATTTCCGGATCCGGTTTCGGTCTCGTCTGCTAACTTTCTTTTTTTTTTCTGTCTACCCTCCGTCTGTTTGGTTGTTTGGAGAAACCGAAACTGAGTCTGCGGGCGCGAAAGCGCTCGTTACGGCGTTCAAGCCCCTGGCTGCTGCCACTTGAGATTACCGCTGCCGATGGAAGTGGAGATCGGGGACGCTGCCTCGTCTTCCCTTAACGCCGTGCGTTCGTGTACGTGTGTCTGCGTGCGTACGTGTGCGCGCGTGTGTTGTGCGTGCGTGTTTGCTTACGTACATACACTGCGTGACGCTGTTAGCGCGAACGAGCAATCGTTGATTTTTCTTCCCCGCTCACAATCGAAAGGCTGTAATCAAAACTACTATAGTACGATGGAAAGTGCTAATTTGGGACACTAACGTGAGGTGAGGGAAAAGTTTGTTGGTCGTCAACACCTTTTGAAGTGGAATGTGATAAAGCGCCGATGTTGTATTTGCACTTTCGGGCAAAGTACGTAAGTGCTCAGAAAACTGACGCGCGCTCGCTCGCGCGTGTGTGAGTGTGTGTGTGTGCGCGCGTGTGTACACGCACACGCACACACACACACACACACACACACACACACACACACACACACACACACACACACACACACACACACACACACACACACACACACACACACACACACACATATATATATATATATATATATATATATATATATATATATATATATATATATATATATATATATATATATATATATATATATATATATATATATATAGGCGCGTGCGATGCGGCCAGGACATTTGGGTATTCCCTCTGTCGACCCGATCTAAAACCGATGGCACTCGGATGGTCGTCGGTAGGCGTTTGGAGAAGCGCCGCATCCCCCGTCCTTTATTTCGAGATTTCGTTCGCGGATGTCAAGTTGACGTTTCTCTGCTGGTCTCCTCCGAGTCTCCGACTAAAGTTGGGCGTTGTCGCGCAACTTGACGTACACACCGACGACTGTGTGAACAGGGCGCGGGTTTCGCGCTTTCCAGTGTTGCGAGGTGTCGTCGTTCACCGTGCAATTCAATAAATAGTTGCGTAGATTTTTTTTCTACCACGTAAGTGTGCCATTTTACTGGGCGCGTGGTAATTTGCTCCACAGTGATGCAGCTATAACCACGGACAGCCTGCTAAGAAACCCAGGGGGCGTGGTGAATCCCGAGCTTCTCGTTATCGCTCCCTCAGCCAATCAGATTTCGGAATCAGCCGCAATCTGATTGGCTCGTGATTACGTGAGGGAAGAGCTCAATACAAACCGTGTTTTCCCACGGAGGAGGGAATTTTTGTCGGATTTGGCGCGAAATGTCGATTTTCAGTTTGACAAGAAGCGAGGCTAACATTTAATCTCACGTTGGACGCCAAGATTGGTGTTCTGAGCCGCTGCTAGCCCGAAGGGAGAGACGGCCGGAACTGGTCATAATTACGACATCTTTTTCGAGAATGACAGCTTTAAGGTAATTCGGCCGATTTGTTCGATCAACCAAACTCGGTGCAGACTAGGAGAATGACCCTTACGTATAATAACTCTTCAATTACAATATATATATTAGGTATATTTATTAGGAGCATGAATTTAACTTCATTTGTAGATCCAAATTCGTTTCTTCGCCTTTTTATGGTTTTACTTTTTATATATATTTATTTATTTATTCATATTACTGCGCTTCACCCGTATGTCCTTATGGTATTGCGGTATAGTTACAAAGACATATAGATACACGGATCAATAAATGCAACATGTGTAAAACGGAAGAAAAATGAAGACGCGAGCAGTCTTGCAGAATATTTGACGTTTACAAGTTAAGAAAGGTGTACAAAGTCTCCATCTCGCTTCTAAACAAGTTATGTGTATTAGAAGCAGTGCCAGAGGTCCGTCAACATTTTGGGTGTAGATTATAAAGGTCAGAAAGTCGTTTCTACTTACTTATCGAGCGAAAAAAAAAAATTGAAAACATTTACGACGGGGAATTTTTTTAGTTTTCCTGCTATGATTCAATGTGTGTGACACAGCTTTGTCATCTAATGCTTCACGAATGAATAAAAAAATAATGAAAGCAGCTTGTCTTGAGTTTTTTTTTTTTTTTAAACAGTGCTATCAAAGCTCCATTTCCAGCCAGGTGGGAGGATTGGAAAGAAGTCAGATAGGAAAATGTATATTTATTTATGACCTTGGTTCATTTACAAAGGAAGAGGATGGTATCAGAGTGGATTAGTATCAAATATGTCACAACCTTTTTTTTTCTTCGAGCGTGTTTTTAGCCAATGACTTTCCCGGCCGCAAGTTGGATGTCCACATACATTTCCAGTACGCTAGACAAAATTAATGTTCAGCAAACAATGCTCGAAATTCTATAGAAAAGCGACGGGCAAGTAAGAAAAAAAGATCATGTCTCTATTATTCTGATAAACCAAGGGAGCACTGCATGTATCGTGCGTGCATTACGCGCGCGTTATGATTTGCCATGATTAAAACGTACAGCACACAAAGACGGGACAGTATAGAAAGAGGACACACAATAGCTGACGCACAAAGACGGGACAGAAGAAAGAGAGGACACACAATCTCTGACGCACAAAGACAGGTCGAGAGAAAGAGGACAAACAATGGCCTCACCAAGACGCCCACGCTTCCACTTTGGTTTTACTATGCTTGGTTACGGAGAACTTCGGGTGGTTTCGGGACGCGTTGCACACGACGGCACACTCGTGGTTTACCAGAATCCTTTACCGAGGGATTAGTGAAGATTTTTTAGTGCAAGAAAAAGTAAGACGTAACCGTACGAAAAAACAAAACACACAAAAAAGCATTGATATTCGGCAGTATGTTTAAATGCGAAACAAAGCAGAGCTCGGAGGATTCAGAGAAATATGGAAGGAAGACGCCGAATGGGACGGGCGCTGACTCGAAACTGAATATTTTAGAACAGGCGTACGAGAAATAACAGGACAGGTGCGAAACGGCGCCTGTTTTGGGTTCGGGTGTGGTGTTCCCTTTCGTCGTCTTCCTAAGTTCCTTTTTGACGGCCATGTTCTTTCTTTCTAATACTTTGAACGCGCTCCGATTGCACTCTCAAAATACTTTGAACACGTGGGCAGGCAGTTCTTGAATGGCCAATGCGACCGTCGTACGAAGGAACACGCCCAAGACCAGGCACGTAGCTAGAATTTTGTTTCGGGGGGGGGGTGCCCCCCCCTTCTTTTGGCTACGTGCGTGCCCTAGACAACGTATGCAGACTGTCTTTTGTGCGACGCATTATGCCCGAGTTCCGACTAGAGCGACAAACAGGAACAATCGACACCAGCTGACCTCAAGCACGTGCAATCATGCACGCGAATAAGGGATCTTTGGCAGGCTCGCAATCACTCGTGCTCGCTTCACTAGCGCCGAGGGACTGCGAGCCTGCCGAAGGTACCTTATTCGCGTGCATATTGCACGTGCTTGAGGTCAGCCGGTGTCGCTTGTTCCTGTTTGTCGTTCTAGTCGGAACTGGGGCGTTAGCTATCTAACCGCGGCTTAAAGACTTCGCTACGCCGCCGGCTTGTTACGGCAGGATTTGGGCGAAGTTTCGCAATGTTCGATTATCGCTTCGAATGGCGTGCTATTTTATTTAACCTTTTTGGTCGAAGGCTGACAATATAAGGGAAGTTCCGCAATATCTCGTAGTTTTTGGTGGTCTGTTGAGAGAAGTTGTATTTAGCTGCGCTGAGTGCGCTTCTCGCCACGTACTGGTGTACTGCGGAGAAGTGACACCCTTGGGGTGAATATTGTGCGTTTTACTGCAGCGCAGCCGCCTGTTTTGGGGGAAAAGCATCCCTCCAGGGGAGGTTGGTGTCTGGTGTTGGAACAAACAAAAAGGAACATAGTGCAGGGGTGGAAGCGCTGCGCTGTTGTGCTCCAATCCACTTTCGCTGCGCCGTCCTGCTCCCAAGCACAAATATTGCGCCAAAACTAGCCAAAAAGATGTATTTTTAATTTTTTTTATGCTACATATTGACATGGTCGTGTCAACGTAAAATCGGGTTATTTTCGTGTGATGAAAACAGGTGCCAAGTGCCTATTTTCATCTAACGACAATGACCACGATTTATTCCGGACGAGGTGAATCGACAGAGTCCGTCAAGAGCCGTCAAGCGCCAGCAGCACGAGGGATAACGTCGCGCGAGTTTGTTGTTCAAGTTGTCCGTTTCGAACGCGAGGAAAAGTAAATCCTTTTGTTGTTGTTCACAAATATACCGTATTTGGACGAATAACAACACGCAAGAGAAGTCCCGTGCTTATTTCCGTTCCCCGTACCAGTGCCTTCCGCCGGATATCGATCACGCGATGTCCGACGGGAATCACATCAACCGCGCGATCTGCGGTATCTGTGCGTGTGACAAGCGTGTTTGCCGCGGGTTCCTCCGTACTTATCGCACCGTGGCATGCGAATCTGCAGCGTCCGCAGTCTGTGACATGCAAATTCCCTAACTCGTCCCCGCGTTTTTTGTTTTGTTTTTTGTTTTGGTGGTTTGCGTTTGTGATATTGGTTCTCGTGACGCTTGAGTTTGTAGCGGGTTCTTGCGTGTATATCGCAGTGTGAAGCGCGAACGCGCTGCGTCCGCGTTCTGCTGTTACAATACCCGCGACAGGGGAGTTAATAGCGAATTCCCGCACACTTATCGCACCATGGAACGCGAATTCGTCGTGTCTGCGATCTGTGGTATATCATTAATTAAAAGTCAGTGACTGTGGAGGCGAGCTGGTGATAGTTAATTATGATGTTTATTACCTGAGACTGTGGCGGGGAAAATAATAGGAAACTTTTGAAGTCGCAGACTTCCCGTTTCACGTAACTTGAGTGTCTTCGTGTGTCTTTATGCCAAAAGGCGCCGTCCTCTGTACATTGGAAGCTGCGCTATACGAGTTTCTGTGACCACATGCACGCGTACAATGGCGATTCCGGCGTGGACTGCAAACGAGGTAGAAAGCGAACAAATTTTGCTTTAATCTAGACACATCTGGAACAGGGACCTTTGAAATTATTCAGAAGGCTTACTGCGTAAAAAGCAGCGACTCGTGCGAGGTGTTTTCAGTGACGCTCTCGCTTCAAGAATGGCAAAACGTCGCTGGAAGACGAAGAGAGGTCGGGGAAGTTCGTCCTATACATCTCTTCGTTTTCCAGTGGTGTTCTGGGGTTGGGGAGGGGTATCAACGGGAGGAAATCGTTTTGTTGATTTCCGTTAGATCGCGCCACGAAAGTTTTTGCACCCCTTGACGTGACACCGTGATTCCCATGACCGCCACAGACCGTAGCTCCTTTGCGATTACGGAGCAGAATCGCAGTACTTCGGGGAAAGGTGGCGCGTTTTCTCTCATTTGTCTCAAGATGAACATACGACAAATACAAGGTGGAAATTCTTTCCACGTTAAAACCGTTGCACTACCTCCCTTTAATGTATACTATTTGCAGTAAAGTAAATGTGCTCAAAGCGTTTTTCTTCTTCTTTCAAATGTGTTGTGGCTGTTCCAAAAGATGCTCCAAACTGATTCGGGGCAATCCCATCACTGATATAAGCCGTTTTCCCAGCGGCAGGAGTCGGCGGAATAGTGTTCGGGTTTCTTTTTGTGACCGAGGGACAGGGAATGCGAGGCTGTAGCCCGGAGTCTGATTTCCGGTTCGGGGTCGACGGCGTCGTCTGCTACGAAATTGCGTTTCCCGTGGCCTTCGCGCGCACAAATACACGAAGAGCGCGCTCCTCTCCCGGCGTTCGAATTTCGTTTCGGAGGTTCCTCCGTGCTTCGAATTCGGTCTTTGTCCGCGTCGCCAGTGGGCCTTGCGACGCCTTGAACTTCACGCTTCGTTTGCTGCCGCCCTTCTCTTCAAAGGACCTTTTCCTACATAGCTTCGTAGTTTGTGCTGTGCGGCGTGCATGTCGGTTTGTGCGCATGGGAGGCGGAGGAGAGCTTCCCTGACATTGTCGACACGCCGACATCCCGCGGCCCAAAAGAGTTCCCGCGCGTCTACGCAGTTGAACTAAAAAATACATAAAAATAAAGTAAGAGAGCTGGTGAAAGTTTGACACGGTGATATTAACCCGAGACTAGAACAGAACAGAATAATTTACGGTGAAAAAAATAATAATGACAGTTGTTTTGGACTGAGCTTCTGGTAACTCAGAGCTGAGTTCGAGACGTTGTCCGTCGCTATTTAGTTTTCTTACCGCCGTAAACGTTTTTTTCCCCTTCTACTCCAGTCTCAGGTTAATCCCAATAGCTTAATTTTCTGTGGTACATTCGAAGAGTAATGAAGTGCGCCTCCCCTGGAAGTGAGAACGGCCAGGAGGTCTTTCAGTTGTTCCGCCTAGAGCTCCCTACTTTCGATAGCGCTTCGGCGTCTGGCGAGCTTGGAGTGAGCAAGCGCAGTCAAGAGCACGACGGAAGGCAACTAGCGCGTAGTGGAGGCTGGGTGTCCTCGAGAGACGTCCTGCGCCTCTTGTCCCGTCAGTGACTTTATTCGGGTTCCTTCTTCTCGCGACTCCTCGCGGCAAAGGACGCCTGAGTTTGCGCTCACGCGTTGTACTCAGTTTCAACGTTGCTTTTAAATCGCTTAGTTAAAAGTGTAAAAAATAAATAAAAAAGAACGCTGTAAGTTAAGGCTGCTGAGGGCTGAGCTAGCCTGTCCACAGAGGTGTTTCTCTACCATATTACAATTTCCAGCTGTAGGAGTGCGCAGACGAACAGGGAGGGAATAGACGACGCGTGCAGGTTGTAATCGTCGAATAGTTTGACGAGGCTTACATCCATCTCTCCGTTCGAAGCTGCTTCGTTCCCAAGAGGAGGAAAGCCTCGTCTAGTTGGGATTCCAACGGGCGGCCTTTTGCAACCACTGGGACCAGTCGAGATACTAGCTGGTTCTTGATTAAAATTTAATCCCTATTGAATATGTTTGTCTAGATTGGGAATACAGAATGCGACACTGCACAAACAAACAATCAACTAATTTTTATATTTTTAATTTGTAATTTTCTGCAATTTGTGAAGGTTTGCAGAATTTGCAAAAGCATCGTAAAGGGAGAGGGGGGGGGTGGAATTTCTTCGTCCTGGCAGCAATTGCTTGGGTGGTGAAATTTGGAATTTGGGAACAGCCCCTTTGAGCAACGTGCGAAAAAGTGGTGATATCGTGTTGGCGCAAACTGAGTGGCGCAGTGTTCACGACCATTGTTTAGTAACCACAAAGGGTTTTATGGCCGACGTCAATGTGGCTTCGTAATATTTCGCAGAAAATAAGGCCATGATCTTTAAAAATTCTTCGAGTGTCAGCCGCCTCTACGTCTGAGCCAAGCAGTGAACTTCTCCGGGGTTTTGGTTCTTGTTAGAAACGGAGATACGTCTTGAGCTTCTATCGTATGAAACGTACGAGTAAAATGCGTCATAAAAATGCTGTCGCTAGGCGCCAGGGTGGGTTTGTCTAAAAGCTGAACCGCATGTAAGCGATTCAGCGAGCGACGATACGTGCGACGGCGACAGCAACGACAGTCAGCGACGAGCGGCGGAGATTTCCCACTGTCGCTCGTTTCGTCGCTCGGTTTTGGATTTCTGGAGAACGTCGTTCATCGCCTTGGTCGCTTGATCCCGTCGCTTTCATGCGGTTTGCCCCGTCAGCTTGACTGACAGAGCGACAGCAAGGCGGGTCGCCTTCGCTTATCTCGTCGCTCGCCAAATCGCTTACATGTGATTTATACTGTACTCCTTTTATAGTTGTCCAACTGTTGAAGCAACGTTGTGTTTGAAATGTCAAACTCTGGAGAGTACTTTTTTTTTTTCCGGATGCTGGGACAGACGTGTATTTGTATGTTTTTATATGGTAGCATTCCCGGAATCGATACGGGTACGTCATCGCGTGGAATCACCTTCGAGATCTACCGCCGAATATCAGTTCATTTGCGACAGTCCGCAACCAGCGGTAGTTATGGAAAGGCGCCTAAATCGACTACTGTATATCACTGATTTCTCGACGGGCCCATGTACTATCCTAAATCTGATGTAAACCCCCTTAATAACTTCCAAACTACTGGTACAGGGTTTAACTTTAAAAAGTAAAGAGAAATAAAAGGCAACGTTGACAATTTTAGTGAAAAACTAAAATGTTTAATATACACCAGCTCACTTGCGCCCATACGTTCTGCTGACGTTGACAACTCGCTCATCCCACTGCATGACCTCTCGCAAATCTCTTCTTGGGACCTCAGCCCGCTGGTTATAGTAATCTTCTTGCGGAGCTCGCACGAAAGCTTCCACTGCGCCTTGTAAGTTACAACCTACAAGTTATAAGGTCTGCACGAGAGTCAGATCGCACGCACAGTCCACGATTGCGGCACTGTCTGAAATATCGGCCACCAATTGTCGGTGGTCACTGGACGATATACCGCTCGTCTGATCGCTGCAATTGAGTGCGCCCACACGAGCCGTTCGCGTGAACGAGACATTGACACCGATTGAGTTTCGTCGAAGTGAACTGTGTCACGGCGCCGGAGCCTCGACGGGTATATACAGAAGAACCAGAGCGCGCGCCAATGTCGGCGCGGCCCACCATCGCGCCTTGTAACTGGAGCCCCTGGAAGCCTCGCGCACATCCTCATTGATCGCTTGCCTTACGGATACGGCGAATGTGGGTCAACGCGAGCTCCTCGATTTTTCTTCGTTTCGTTATTGGGCCTATAGTATACTGTCTGAATAAACATTACAACAAGGAGGGGGCAGATACTATTACAGCTCAGCGCGCAATTGCGGCTTCTTGGAAGCCACGATCGCACTGCTAATACGTTATAAAAAAGAACAGCCTGTAGACACTAGAGAGATTTAAGGAAAGGGCATATTGGTGAGCGCTCACTTTTAAGTTCATTTTTCTGGGTTTGGCTTGCAAACAGTGTTGGCTGTTCGTTTGTCCCGCGTGGCCACTCGGTATTCGCGGCTCTTTTTTGACGTAAACTCTGCCGCGCGTGATTGGAAAGATTGCGTAGCACGCAATAAACACAACCGGCGCCGATGTTGCGTTACTGCGCGATGTCCCTCGTGACTTTGGAAGCGTATCATGATACATCGATCGATAGACGCCGGTCATGTGACACAGCTCCGATCGGGGCAGTCGATACGTCTTGCTGAACTCTCCCGGATCCGGAATAATTATGCGCAATACCCATAAATAATGATGTGTTGGCCGCGCCATTTGCGTCAAAGCGCTTACCCTGCTAGATCCTGCCACGTTTTGCCGAAATGGGAGGAATTTGCGCCCACTCTGCGTCAAAACCTATTTTCACTTTTATTAATAGTGAATATATAATAAATGAGGCCCCGCTACACGGCCGGATCGTTACGGTAGGCTTGTGCGGATTTCCACAAGTTTAGATTATCGCCTCAAATAGCATCATATTCGATTTGATCGCCATCAAACCTTAACAGTGCTCGGAAGTCTCGCAATATTCCTCATGGCCGTTGTCCGTTCTGGTGGATTAGGTAGCTTCGTTGAGTGCGCTTGTCCCCGCGCACTGGTGTGCTGCAGTGAAGCGACAACCGCGTAGTAGGCGTTGCAATTTTGTATACCTTGCTTCGTCGCAGCGCACCCGCGCGCTAACTGGAAAGCAGTCCTCCAGAGCGGGACGTTATTCACGGTTTCTGAATAAAACTGTTAAATTTTAATTAAAACACATTTTTAATTTTTTTTAAATTTTTTTTAGAGGGATGTTGAACCGAGATTTGGAGCTCACAAAACAAGACTGGAGCGATAGGCGGGATGCTTAAAAACTCCAAAACATCACTCATACAGCGGTATCCTAGCGGATGGCCGTATTTTCTGGAAAACAAGTGTGCGATTGAAAACGACCGACGAGACATGTGACGTCGCGATTCTCATTCTCCCCCTCTTCGCTTTGTCCCCGGCAGGTGAACCGAAGCAAAGAGGAAAGCGAGGCCGCTTCCCCTCATTCTCAACTGTTCCACGACAATCGTGACGTCAGAATCCTCGCTCGATCGCTCCCTTCTTTTCCCGAAATACGGCTGTCCCTCCGAGATATCGATGTCCGAGTGATGTTTTGGAGTGCGTAGCGTCCCGTTCAACGTTTCTGCGGCTTTATTTTGCGAAATCCAAATTTCGGTTCAGCATCCCTTTAAAGAACGGGGTGAGAGTCTGACGAGTGGTGTCTTCACCATGTATTTATCAGGCTCGGCGGACATTAGATGAAGGGATGATCGCCATATAAAGTTGACCAATACACTACAATTCGTTATTTCAACTTTTTAATGATTGGTTTTAGAGTGACTTTTCTAATTGCAGTATAGACAGCAATTACCCAAGGCCAGACCAATCTAAAGAACTTGCGCGACGGTAATGTTTTTTTTTCTCTTCTTCCGATTTTCATTATTCAATGCTCGCGCTTTTTTGCTCGATTTGAAAATTGCGCGCAAAAGAGCTCATCAAGCCCTGCCCACAATGCGGTTGGAAGAGTGACGCAGCCGTTTAGGTCACGACGCCACTTGTGTCATTGGTGCACTCACCAAGAACACGCTGCCGGGATGGTGACGACATGATTGAAACGGCGACCTCTCTTCCAAGCGTCTTTAAAGAGAAGGCTTGAAACGTTCCTGTTTTTCTGTTTTGCGCAATTTTTAAAGCGAGCGAAAAGACGCGAAATTCTTTCGAATAATAACTCGAAAACCATTGCCTTTCTCGCGAATTGTTTAAATTGGCCTGGCCCCTAATCAACCCCCCCCCCGTATATTAGACCGATATTGTGTCGATACCCTTTCCACGTCCAAGTTTCGTCAAGGCTGGTTGAGTATTGCGAGAAAACGTTTTGTAGACTGCTCTTTATGTTTACTTTTATGTCAGCTCTCGTTTAGTTATGACCTCTATATACGTTCTATATTATTCGTTCGTTGGCACAGTGAATAAAGTAAACTAAAAGTAAATTAGCTGGAACAGTAAACGCAAGCCTGGGATTAATCTGATCGAGTTGGGCGGGAGTGTTTCTTAAGGAGATATTTGTTATCATAAAGTTCTGCTTATAAAATGTAATTGATATTCATAATCAAATGACAAAAGCTTTGTTTTCTGTCGAAACAAAAAAGAACTGCAATTTTATAACATCTTTAGAACTTAAACATGAATTCGGGTACTTGAAAGTATTATATTCTAACATTATTTTAGTGGAATATATTATTTGGTTTACGTTGGATTTCGTGTCTAAAATGACCACGTACTGCCCTTTATTGATCAGCGTCTTGGTACCGTGCCTTGTGCTTCTACGCGCAATTAATCTGCTATCTATGGAATAAACCTGCCATGCTGTTGATGCCATCAAAAGGTTGCGCAGAAGCAGGAAGGCAAAGTAGACAACATCAATCTTGTGGTATTCGCACTGATATTAATGACAATCAAATGTGGGCTTACGCTCCAAAGCACTTTTGCTGCTCCAAAATGGACTTTTGGCTGCTTCAAAAGGTGCTCCAAAACGACTTGGGCCAATCACGTCACTGTACCTGTTGGGTTTTTCGTGAGAATATCGCGAATCAGACGATTTATGTGCGCACAGCGAGGATGGATTGTTTCGCACGCTGTGTGAATACGACGGTTTTTAAATAATTTGCTCCAAAAAACAATAAAAAAAAAACCCCGCAAGAGTCGCAGTTCTTTTCTCAGGACTTTGACAAGCCCCAATTCTATACTCCCCATTCCTTTTTTTTTCTTTTTTTGCGACTTGGCAATTTGCACCGATGCTGCATCGGTGCTATTGAAAGTTGACTTCAGGGTTGTCCACAGCCAACACGACTTTGGTCGGGCGCGACAAAAATCGTACCCACACCCCATAGGCGCGCACGCGAAGCGTATTAGCGGCAACGCGCATCCTGGGGCGCAAAGTGGTGCCCGCTACAGCTAGGGGGATCGTGTCCTGCGTGAACAGTTTTTGCTTCGTGTTTGTGAGTAAACCACTGTTATCTCTCTACAGTATGAGCGCGCACATGTTTGGGATAACGGTTGAAGGAAATATTAAGGGTCCGAGTGACCTCGCTAAAATCTTTTGCGAGACGTATTGAAAACGATTTTTTTTTTAGCTATCCGGGTAATAAGAAACAAACGGGATACTTACTACTTTCGACGCTTCCTCGTTGCTCAAGTCCTCCGAAGTTGAACGCAATATGTCTCAGGGTGAGAAGAGCGTTCTGAGCCTCTTACGTGCCTCACCAGCTGTCTCTTGTTGTGCTCCACAGTACTTGCGTTCTTTTCCCCGAGCAGGCCCTAGCCTTTCCTTTTTTCTTTATACGGACTGAGCTTATGTTTAAGACGCACAGTTTACGGAACTGAAACTTTTATCTGTCTTCGCGGCCCCTTAGGAGTGTTGAAGAAGAGCGTTGACGAAATATGAAATGATGGGCGGTCACACATGCGCCGATAGCCTTCCACACTAACCGAAAAGCGTTCGATGCAATGAGACGACGGACTCGAAACGGCGGTGGGTTACAATAAATGTGCAAGAATGCAGACGGCGAGGTCCGAATTTCTCGATCTGAGACGGTATACCGCTTCTTCTCGACGTCCCGCCAACTGCGTAGCCGCGATACTAAAACGCGGAGGAATAACTCTCTCTGACGCCGGGCGCGGATCCGATGCCGCTTTGAGGTGAGGCTAGTGGAGCGTCAAGCGCACGCCGCGTCCCTCCCCCCCCCCCCCGGCCATCTCTTTCGCTGATCTCCTCGCGCTCTGTCCTCTCCTCTCCTCTCCTCTCTGCGCATGTGCGCGGTCGTGGTTCTTTTTTTTTTTTTTTCTTTGTCGTTCCCTGCATCCCGATCTCTCGTTTGTTCATTCTTCCTTGGCCGCCATCTTTTATTTATTTCTCTGGCTTCCCTCTCTCCTTTCCCTCTTTTTACCGCCCTTTCCTCTTCTGTTGCTTCTAGGTACCGGTTTCCCTACTTTCCTTTTTTCCAACGGGTGACTTTTCGTTTTTTGTTTAAATTTATTTTCTTCGTCTAGCTCTATGTAACCTTTTGTTTCTAGGTGATGTGTACGTATTTCTTTTTTCACCTACTGTCGCACAATTTCACTCTTTCCTTTTTATCCCTTCGGGCTGTCTGATCTGTTTGGTTCCGACGTTTACTTTCTGTTTCCCGCGCCACCACGTGCCCTGCTTTTTTCCCTCCCTAGCTTTCATTTCATTTCTTCCCTATTTACCCAGGTTTCTCTTATACTCTCCTTCCCTCGTATTCCTTCGTTCGTTCGATTACTTTTCGCTCGCCTTACTCTCGGCCTCTTTCCACTTCCGTCGTAGCTACTGTACCCTCACCTGCTATTTTCTTTTCGTCGCCTTTCTTTCCCTCACCATTTACCGGCCATTTTTCTTTTCTGGTTCGCTCACCCGTAGGGAGCTCACCTAAAGGGAAAACTGAGAGAAGAGAGTAAAAGAAGGGGATCACTCCCTCGGTGGCGGCCGGTGCCGCCAAGGATCGGAGATCAAAGTGTGCGTGCGTGTCTGCGCTTGCACGTGTGTGTGCGCGTGTGTGTGCGTGTGTATTGGAGCCTGAGACGAGTGGTTCTGGGATTCCTCGCGTATACATAAGCATATAACGAGTGCCTCTCCAGTCTTCGGGGCTCATGCTATCGATACGGGGAACCCACAAAAACCAGCAGAAAGTTGATCTCGCTCTCTCTCTTTATGCGTGAGTTCGGGAATGGAAATATTCTTTTTGGCTGTGTTTGCGCGTGCGTCGGCGAAATTCGTTTGTTTTTGCCAAACATGGGGGGAGGGGGGGGGAGAAGAAGGAAGAGGGAGTTATGATGCCTACTCGACATATCAGATGAAGTCTTGCCTGGGGCGGTCGTAGTTGTTTGGAGGTTTCTCTATTTGCTCAGCGTCATTTCGATTTAATTAATTTGGTAGTATCGGTTACTCCAACGAAGCCTTTGATGGTTTGGTCTCACTCTGCTTGGGCCATTAGCTAGTGCTTAAAGGGATTGTCCGTCAAAATGTTTTCTTTCAGAAAACAAGTAAAATATATTGTTGATTTTAGGACTAGCGTCCGCACAATATCTAAATTTTTAATCCACCGCCGCGCAAGTAATTCAATTTTAAACAAAGCCAACTGCTCAGATTGCACCCCAAAACGCACAGCGTTTTCGTTGGCAACAGCGGAAGCTCTGACGTAACATGAGGCAAAAAGAGCCACCTCAGCTCTTAACTGCTGTCTAAAAAAAAAACAAAAAAAAACTTTGTTTTGGGAAAGACAATATTTACGGTGTTGAGTGGGGCTCAGTTCTTCGACGATGATATTGTCACGAAGGACAAGTGATGAGGCTGCGAATAACTGAATAAACTAAACGTTTAATGGGGCGAACTTGTGCCCAAAAATAAAAGGAAAAAAGAGAGAACAACAGAGCGTCGCGGGCGTCGAAGGCGGCGAAGCAGCAAGATCGAACGCTGAGGCGAAACTGACTTTGGCTCGCCACGCGAAGGCCCTTATGTACACGCGTGGGCTTCTGGAATAATCGGCGTGGAAGGTTCGACGCGTAGAACTTTCGGACCTAGAATAAACAATAATGTTCTCGAATTCACCAGAATAATAAACTGAAAGTATAAACAAAATTCGCGGAGCCCCCAGGAATCGAATCCTGGGCCTCCGCACGAAAGTCAAGCGCGGTAACCACTCGGCCACGCACGCGCTTGCTCGCCGACGCGCGTGGCATTACTCCCCCCTTAAAAAGGCACCGTCTCGATGCCACGTGAAAGGCAACAGAACAGAGCAAGACAAACAAAAGAATGAGAAAATACGGAAGCTGGCAAAACACAATCCTATCAAGCGTTGCACGAGATCACAGTTCACAGTCTTATCGCGCGTAGTACGGCTTGAGGCGCACGACGTGAACGACTTCCGGTCGTGTAGGGCGGCGTGATGAAGTCCGTGTTCTGTCGGGCATCACCTCGTAGTTCAGATCGCCAAGTCGGCGAAGCACTTTGTAGGGTCCGAAGTAGCGCTTCAGGAGTTTCTCACTTAGACCGCGTCGTCGTATTGGGGTCCAAACCCACACACGGTCTCCGGGCTTGAAGCGAACGTCGGTCCGGCGAAGGTTGTACCGGGCAGCGTCGACACGTTGTTGGTCTTGAATTCGAAGTCGTGCGAGCTGGCGGACTTCTTCGGCTCGTTGAGCAACCACCTGGGCGTCAGGTATCCCATCGTCAGCTGGCTCGTGGGGTAGCATTGCGTCGAGCATGGTCGACACTTTTCTGCCATGCACCAGCTGAAACGGTGTTACTCCTGTTGTCTCCTGCACCGCCGTGTTGTAAGCAAATGTGACGTAGGGTAACACTTTGTCCCAAGTCTTATGCTCTACGTCGACATACATTGAGATCATGTCGGCGATGGTTTTGTTCAGCCGTTCTGTTAGTCCATTTGTCTGCGGATGGTACGCAGTGGTTCGACGGTGGCCGGTGCCACTGAGACGAAGGATCTCTTGCGTCAGCTGGGCCATGAACGATGATCCAGGGTCGGTAATGAGGACTTCGGGGGCGCCGTGCCGGAGGACAATGGACTCGATGAAAAACTTGGCGACTTCCACAGCCGTACCTGATGGAAGGGCTTTCGTCTCGGCGTACCGTGTAAGATAATCTGTGGCGACGATTATCCAGCGGTTTGCCGACGTTGACGGTGGGAAAGGGCCAAGTAAATCCATTCCGATCTGCTGGAACGGTCTGGACGGGGGAGCAATCGGATGAAGAAGTCCTGACGGCTTCGTCGGCGGTTTTTTCGTCGTTGACACTCGTGGCATGATCGAATGTAGAGGTGAACGGTCTTCAGTAGCCTCGGCCAGTAATACTTTTCTCGTATCCTGGCGAGTGTCCTGCTGTAGCCAAGGTGCCCAGCCGTTGGGTCGTCATGACAGGCTTGGAATATCTCCTCTCTAAGGTCGGCAGGGATTACCAGCAGCCAGGGCGAGCTGTTGTCTCCGAAGTTCTCCTTGTAAAGCACACCTTGTCGGAGGACGAAGGTCGGCAGGGCCCTCAAGAAGACACGGGGGGTAGTACCCCCTCGTCCTTCGATGTGCTCGATTAGGGCGCGCAACTCAGGATCGCTTCTTTGACGTCGCGCCATGTCGTCGGTGTTCACCGCGCCTAGGAAGGACTCGTCGTCATCGTCGTCGCTGCTACCGGAGGATGTCTCGACAGGGGCTCTGGACAGGCAATCGGCGTCGCTGTGCTTGCGGCCTGACTTGTAGACCACAGTCATGTTGAACTCCTGCAGTCGGAGGCTCCATCGAGCGAGACGTCCTGAAGGGTCCTTTAGGTTCGCGAGCCAGCAGAGCGAGTGGTGGTCCGTGACAACGCGGAAAGGGCTCCCGTATAAGTACGGGCGAAACTTCGTGATGGCCCAGACGACCGCCAGACATTCTTTTTCAGTCGTGGAGTAATTTCTCTCCGCCCTGGACAGTGTCCGACTGGCGTAGGCGATGACTCGCTCGGTGCCTTCTTGCACTTGAACCAGTACCGCGCCAAGGCCTTCGTTACTTGCGTCCGTATGAATCTCGGTTTCCGCATCTTGATCGAAGTGTCCAAGAACAGGAGGAGTCTGGAGTCGTTGCTTCAGCTCATCGAATGCGTGCTGTTGCTCCTCGGCCCATTCGAACTTCTCGGCGTCCTTCGTAAGTTTTGTGAGCGGTGCGGAAATTCTTGCGAAATCCCGAACGAAGCGTCGATAGTAGGCACAAAGTCCTAGGAATCTTCGCACGGCCTTCTTGTCTGAAGGCGCTGGAAATGCCGCAACGACGCGAGTCTTCTCGGGGTCTGGGCGGACGCCGTCATTACTAACCACGTGGCCTAGGAACTTCAGTTCGTCATAGGCGAACCGGCACTTGGACGGCTTAAGGGTGAGTCGTGCGGTCTGTATGGCTTGGAGTACAGCTCGGAGTCGCCGCAAGTGCTCGTCGAAGTCACTTGAAAACACAACGACGTCGTCAAGGTAGACAAGACAGCTCTGCCACTTCAGTCCTGCCAGTACGGTTTCCATGACACGCTGGAAAGTTGCTGGCGCCGTGCATAGTCCGAAAGGCATCACCTTGAACTCGTACAGTCCATCCGGCGTGACGAAAGCTGTCTTCTCTCGGTCCCGTTCGTCGACTTCGATCTGCCAGTAACCGCTCTTCAGATCCATCGATGAAAAGTACCGGGAGTGGCGCAGCCGGTCTAGTGTGTCATCGATGCGGGGAGTGGATATACGTCTTTCTTGGTTACCGCGTTCAGCTGTCGGTAGTCCACGCAGAACCTAAGCGTTCCGTCCTTCTTCTTGACAAGCACGACTGGAGAGGCCCACGGACTGCTTGAAGGCTGGATGATGTCGTCGTTCAGCATTTCTTGCACTTGCTCTTGAATGACCTCCCTTTCTTTTACGGAGACTCTGTACGGCGATCGGTGCACAGGGAGCGCGTCGTCTTCGGTAATGATGCGATGCTTCGCAACGGCGGTTTGGCGCACCTTCGACGACTTCGCGAAGCAGTCGCTGTATTCGGCGAGGAGGTCAATCAGCTGTCGTCGTTTCGGGCCTGGAAGCTTCGGGTCGATGTCGAGCTGCGCTGGCGGCGCAATGTCTTGCTGAGGTGGCGATGATTCGTCAGCGATCACGGCGATTGCGGCGGAGTTTCGAAGTTCCTCGACGTGGCCCACAGCGGCACCTTTCGTGAGGTGTTGCGTTTCTTGTCGGAAGTTCGTCACGAGGACCATGGTGCGCCCATCCTGGAGTTCAGCCACTCCTATTGCGACGCCGATTCCTCTTCCTAGAAGCAACTGGAGGCTTCCTCGAGCAGAACGTCGCCGCAGAAAGCTTCGGTGACCCCGACGGGCACGAAAACACTCGACCGCGGCGGTAAGTTCACGTGGCTTGCGAGGACTCGGACCGCGGATGAAGTAGCTTGGGGTTCCTCCTGTGGTGAAACAGGTTTTCGTAGCGTCAACCGGTTTGCTCCGAGGTCGATGACGGCGCCATACTCGCAGAGAAAGTTCATTCCGAGGATAACGTCCCTCGCACAGTCTTGCAGAACGACGAACTTCACAGGGCAGGTCTCACCGTGGATCTCGACGTGGGCAGTGCATCTCCCGACTGGTGTGATGAGAGTGCCCACCGGCGGTTCGTATCTGGGGGCCTTCCCACGGCGTTGTCACTTTTCGTTGGCGGCGAGAGAGCCTCCCACTCAAGACTGAGTAGTCTGCTCCGGTGTCCACGAGTGCTGATGCGTCGTGGCCGTCGATGACGACGTTTAGGTTGTTGGACACCGTTGCAGGGGCGTCATTGCGATGCGTAGCGTCGGAAGAGTGGGAGCGCTCCGTCGTTCTTGGAGGCTCTTTGCTTCGGTCGTCTTCGGCAACGCCACCTCCAGGCGTTGCCGCACTTAGTTTTCCCGGCGACGCAGGGGAGACAGGCTCTCTCGGCGGGGTCGTGGCGCTGGAGACGCTGAATGTCTGGGCGACGGTGAGCGGGACTCACGGCGGAGAGGCGGCGTAGAAGATGGTGAACGTCGTAGGTACTCCTCGATGTCGCGAGGCCGTTCGTCGTACCGTGGGCGCGGGTCGTTCGGGTGGAACCCGCGCAGCCCCAGTTGTCGGTAGGGGCATCGACGGTAAATGTGGCCGGCTTCACCGCAGTGATACCACAACGGGCGTCGGTCGGCCGTTCGCCACACGTTGGTCTTCCTTGGCGAGGGTCGCTCCGGGCGGACGTCCTGGACTTCTCTCTCCTGTCGTCGAGGATACTGCGGCATCGGAGGGTCTCGTCGGGGTGGCGCAGTGGCGTGGTGGTTAGCTTGCGGCGGTCGTCGGGCCATGGCGGCGTAGCTCAAAGTCGGTTCCTCTGGGGTCGTCGTGTTGATCGGAACCTCAGGTTGGAAGGCCCGGTGAACTTCCTCTCGGACGACTTCAGCGAGCGACAGTGAGGTCGGCCGATCCGCAGTGGGGAGTATCTTGCGGAGTTCTTCCCGGACGACTTCACGGACGATCTCCCGAAAGCTGTCGACACCGCTGGTGTTCAGGTCGAGAAGGGAAGCAGCGGCAGATGGAGCAGCAGGCGCGCCGGCGATTCGGTGGTAGTGGCTTTCTCGGGCTGTCAGGGCGCGCTCGATATTGGTGGCTTCGGTAACAAAACCATTGACAGTCGTCGGGGGATTGCGTACCAGTCCTCCGAAAATTTCACCCTTCACCCCACGCATGAGAGCGCGAAGTTTCTTCTCCTCGGTGGCTTCCGGATCGGCGCGGGCACTTAGACGCAGGACATCTTCGACAAAGCTGGTCACGCTTTCGGTGGGGCCCTGCACCCTTGTTCGAAGAAGGTCCTCCGCTCGCTGCCGACGGTGGTAGTTGATGAACGTCCGCTTCAGTTCGGCGGCGCATGGCTCCCACGAAGTAAAGGAGGCTTCGTGGTTTTCAAACCAGTGCCTCGCGGTGCCTTCCAGCGCGAAGTAGAGGTTCTGGAGGCGGTGCTCATCCGTCCATCCGTTGTGGCGGGCTACACGTTCATAATGATGCAGCCAGTCCTCTACGTCTTCGTGAGCTTCACCGTGGAAGGGCGTCGGAGTCCGTGGTGTGACGGGCAGGTAAATGATGTTAGAAGCGGCCGGGGTCTGCGACTGCTGGTCGTCCATTGTCGGCCTCGTTGGCTGCCTGGTCCTGGGTGGCAGAAGTCCGAATTCCGGGGTAGGCCTTGGATGCGACGACTGAACCGGGCCTCGATCTGGTCTTCGTCGGGTCCTCCGGAGCTTGGGTTCGGGCTTGTACTGCGGGAACTTGGAGGGGTGCGCTTCACGGACATGCGGTACCCAGCACCTCCACCAAAATGTCACGAAGGACAAGTGATGAGGCTGCGAATAACTGAATAAACTAAACGTTTAATGGGGCGAACTTGTGCCCAAAAATAAAAGGGAAAAAGAGAGAGAACAACAGAGCGTCGCGGGCGTCGAAGCGAGCAAGATCGAACGCTGAGGCGAAACTGACTTTGGCTCGCCACGCGAAGGCCCTTATGTACACGCGTGGGCTTCTGGAATAATCGGCGTGGAAGGTTCGACGCGTAGAACTTTCGGGCCTAGAATAAACAATAATGTTCTCGAATTCACCAGAATAATAAACTGAAAGTATAAACAAAATTCGCGGAGCCCCCAGGAATCGAACCCTGGGCCTCCGCACGAAAGTCAAGCGCGGTAACCACTCGGCCACGCACGGGCTTGCTCGCCGACGCTCGTGGCAATATTTGTGCGCACCATCAATTATGTTGATTCAACCCGGGAATTAGTCAACGCCCGCGACTCTGACGTTGTTATGCCTGATGTGAATACTTGTTAATACTTGTGAAATTTGGCGTGAAGTTTCGTATTCATGTTTATAACTGATTTAACGAATATTGGGGCATCTTGTAATGACATAAATATCACATATCACTATATTTATACCCTCCCTACGTGACTAGCGCGAAAAACTTAGTAGCTTCCTGATATCGCGGGACAATCCCTTTAAATTTGTATCAGGGGAAGATGATATTGTATTTTCTTATTTTGCCGTCATTTCTGTAATGACCACAAACAATTAAAAACAACAAAACATAATTCAATGCATTAAAAAAGGGCCAAAAAAAAAACACGTCGCTCAGAATGTTAAAGAAAAATGTAACGCACTTGAGAACACGTGGATTTAATATTGATTTAGAGCAGGGGAAAGAAAACTGATTAATAGGGTTCGAAAACTGGATCTCACAAGAGCTACAATATCTGTTCCCTTATGAAATCGTACCTTCTTTTTACCACGTGAAACCTCGAGTAGCGCAGTTACGTGTTACTGTTTTCATTTGTAAAAGATCAACTTCCAGCCTCCACAATTTGGTGGTTTTCGCCTCACAGCACGAGTGTATTGCGACGAAATGAACCTTTGGTAACGTGCCGCAACATTAAAGGGTCGATTCAACATTTTTGTTTTTGTGATTTCAGTAAATACCGGTTAGAGTTATTCCCTGCCCATTATAACTAGGACTCCGTGTTTTCGGATAAATCCGAAAAACTCCGAAAAACACCCGCCGGTAAAACTTTTGGCAATTCGGATTTATCCGATAAACCCCCCCCCCAAACAGAAAAAAAAATATATATATATATATATATATATATATATTATTTTTTTTTTACAATTTGAGCAACGCAGGAATAATGGCCCTGGGAAAATGACACCATAATTGTCTTTTAAGCCTCGGACCGTTGTCAACAGGGGGTCTTACCATTCGTGTCACGACAAAAGCCACTCCTTTGGTTTCCAGTTTGGGCCAGGGAATTTGGGATTTAGAGAAAAGAGAGGGGGTGCTTCTGGGGGTAACAGTGAAAGCTATGGACCATAGAGATTGTATAAAATAGGGAAGAGGGGCAGTTGAAACTTTTCTCTATTACCACTCCACCTCGCGCGGCCGCGGGATAGATTGATGGAATGGCTACGAGCTTCCTTGCGGCTACCTCCGGCATTTTATTGATTTTAAGGTATCGAATTTTATCGAAGCCACACTTGTGTGCGACTTTTGTCGTGGGACAAATTAGTATTGCCAATGACACCAACGCCAAAATCAACTGAAGAAATCTTAATTGATACAAGCGCGTTTTTATCTGGCATACGTTTGCATCCGGTTATTATTTATTTTTTTAATAGGAAACACTGAGAAATTAATCTCCGAATTTCGGAGAATTGGGGATTTACGAAAAATAAACTCCGATAAACACCGAATTTTCGGTAAAAAATAAACTCCGATAAACACCCTCCGAATTTCACGAAAAATAAACTCCGAAAACACGGAGCCCTAATTATAACCTATCAAACACCCGTTAATTCTTTTCTCCACGCAAGGAGAGTTGCAGAAAAAGAAAGATGAGCAGAGTTTGCCCCCCTTAACTCGCAGCACGTTTATCTTAACCACGCGCTGGGGTTGGGCAAAGCTCAGGGCACGCGCTGAGTTTCGTACATTGTTAAGGTTCGGTTGTTTCCGTAATCGCGGCGGTTGGGCAGGAGCCACTACCCGAATGCATGTCGAGGCATTGATGGTCGTGAGCCCGAATCGAATGCTCACGCAGTGCTTGTGTCCACTGTATGAGCCGCACTTAAAGGGGTACGGAAACGAAATGACCTGAGCGTGAGCTCTCTACCTCTCGCTTCAGTCGGCCAGCGAGAAGTGCTGCGCGCGTATCGCGCCCGTGACGTCAATAGTTCATGCACGTTCAAGGGTACTGTAGTTGCGAGCCTTGCTGCTTGGGGGCGTCACCGCGTGACAATCTCGCCTAGTAGTAATATCCAAGGACTGTACGCCCTAAGGTCTATGCATAGCTGGCCCGTCACGTCATTTGCGGCCATGCCGGTATTTTATGTGTGACGAGCGTTCGTTTCACCGTGTCAGTTTCATACCGCAGAAGTAGTAACTCGAGGGAACCAGTAAGTAGAAATAACCATCAGTACCAGAGCCGTATATTGGGAGAGTTTGGCCAGTGGTTGTGGCGACGAAGGCGCCGGAGGGGAGAAAAATGAAGGAAAGGGAGGAGAGCGCCGAAGGAGCGAGAGAGGTAGAAGGAAGCAAAGAGGAGACGACCGCCATTTTGACGAAACGCTGTCGGCGCCGAGCACTGTTGAGGCTACGCGTCGTCTGCTACGGGCTTATTTCTTTTTCGCCTGAATAAAAGTTTGCGTTGAGTTTACCCAATTTCTGAGGCGATGAGAGTAGTACCGGTACTCCATGTTTTTCGCCCACTTTCTTCAGACTATGGCTACATCTGTGCACATATGGTATCACGGTCGGTCTAACATTCCGCCTGACCTTCCCACCACCCTTTCCCTCTCCCCAAAGCTTTCGTAACAGCCTTCTACCACATGTTTAATAACCGTAAGTTTGTACCGCCTGATTTCTTCACATGTATACCAAAGCCGTCCTCTATTTTGTGTGGGCACGACTTAGTCAGCGAGGCTCCCAAGCACGTAGTGGCAATACCTCTCAATAATTTTAGAGTGGTTTGAGCCGTATGGTAACACCGCTTTCCTTGCTCTGGGAGAGTACACCCGGCACACATGGGACTGCAGAAATATCAGTTTTAGGTCCAGAAATTGTAAAATGCACTGTACATGATCTTCCGTAGTGAAACTCAGACTGCCAGCGCAGTTCTTAAGAACATCCAACATTTTTAAAATAAATTCCGCTCTTTTACTTCCTCCCCCCGAGTGGAACAGTACGAGGTAGTCGTCTACACACCTAAATATCCGAATGATCATACTATCTAGCTTAGCTTCTATACCTCTGTCGCATTTTGCCAAAAATAGCTAGATCACTCAGCACTGGGGCCACGTTTGTCCCAATACACCTTCTTTCTGCATGAATCGCCAACCTTCAAGCGCAATATAGGTGGATTCCAGGTAGAAGCTCAACATCTCCAAGAAACTCCCTCCGTGGATACCACATTTATTTTTGGAACTTAACTTCCCCATACGTATCGACTGCTTCTCTTGCACTTTCGAAGATTTCCCAATGAGGTATCGAGCAAAATAGGTTTTCCACATCAAAGGAAACCGCCTGACAGGAACCTGGGTTAGAGTCTCTCAGAAATTGAACTACGTCCTCTGAGTTACTCACCCTGAAGGGGTCCTGGCACTGAAGACGTGGAAGGTGTCTTTGAAGATAAGATGACATTTGTAGTTACCTATATTGCGTTTGAAGGTTCGCAATTCATACAGAAGGAAAGTATATGTATTGGGACGAACGTGGCTCCAGTGCTGAGTGATTTATTTTTGACAAAATGCGACAGAGATATAGAAGCTAAACTAGATAGTAATATCATCCGGATATTTAGGTATGTAGACGACTACCTGGTACTGTTCCACTCGGGGGAGAAAATAAAAAAGCAGAATTTATTTTAAAACAAATGTTGGTTGTTTTTAAGAACTGCGCCGCCGGTCTGAGTTTCACTACGGAAGATCCTGTACAGTGCATTTTACAATTTCTGGACCTAAAACTGATATTTCTGCCGTCCCCTGTGTGTCGGGTGCACTCCCCCAGAGCAAGCAAAGCGGTGTTACCCTACGACTCAAACCACTCTAAGATTATTAAGAGAGGCATTGCCACTACGCGCTTGGGAGCCTCGCTGACTAAGTCGTGCCCACACAGAATAGAGGACGGCTTTGGTATACAGGTGAAGAAACCAGAGGATGGAGGGTACCCACTTACGCTTATTAAACATGTGGCAGAAGGATTGTTACGAAATCTTTGGGGAGGGGGAAAGGGTGGTGGGAAGGTCAGGCGGAAAGTTATACCGACCTTGGTACCATATGTGCTCAAATTTAGCCATAGTCTGAATAAAGTGGGCGAAAAATATGGAGTACCGGTACTACCCTCAGCGACTCAGAAATTCAGCAAACTGTGTGCAAGAATGGAAAGGGGAAATTTAAAGGGGCCCTGCAAGGACTTTTTTACTGGTTTTTAATTTGCACCGAACCTGAGCGCACTGAACGTAGTAACTTAGTGAAACTTTTCTTTTCTCGAAATTCGCTTTATTTTAAAAGTTATAGGCAAATTAAGATTACAAAAACAAGCAAAAAATAACCTCCCTCATGACGTCCTTGGTTGCTTGAGTGGCCGTGAACTAAAGGAGGGGTAGTGGGCTCATCGGGAGCGCTCACGGCTGCCGCACTCCGTGTCGACGGCGCGAGAGGGCGCCACTAAAGCATGTTCTGGATAGGCTGTATGCAGCGGGCAGCCAGAGCGGCTCTCATTGCATTTGCTGCGCCATTAAACACTAATTCGGCATGACACTTCATTGGCCACAAACGACAGCAAACACGGGGTAAAGATCAGTTCAGAATGGGAGCCACTTCGCGCTGCCATACCGCGAAACGGCCAAACCGCAAGACAAAGCTTCTCGCCGAAGGCCTTCGGAACGCTCGGAGCCGGTCGGATTCTCCTGTCCATACGACCGCAGCGCCGCCGCGTACATCCGGGACCTTTCTACGCTTACCGCTCGTTGGTGCCTGATCCCACTACCTCGTTTTTTAGCGCGTTTAATCCTGAAATGTACCACCAACTAGCCCAAGTGAATACCCCTTTCAGATCAAACGACGTAGCTATGATTACGGTGCCATGGAACGCGTCTCTGATTGGCATGTTTTGCGTCCTATCTTGTCCATGCATTGAACGTGCTCCCGAAGTGGCAACAAATGGCGTTGCAAAAGGCGGAGTGTTGTGCTGTCGGATGTCGTCATCCTGGTGGTTAGTCGCAGAAGCTCCGGCCAAAAAAGTACGAATGCGAGTGCCGCTGTCGTGGCGGCGTCCCAACCCCTTGCTGTCAAAGCTTCCGTGGACTGTCAAGCTTGAGAGCGGCCTTTAGTGGAACGGGCGTCTGCCACATACACCTCAGCTGTTGGAACGCCGCCAGGATCGCGGCCGGCGACAGCGTGGCACTTCTATGACGTCATCAGGCGGAAATCGGGGGATCACTTTTTTGGACGTGGTAAACACACCAGTCGGAGTCACGCTCCAGGCACCCTGTAGGAGCAAGTATGACGACGAGAGTTGAGGAAGGAGGATTGTACTGCAACGGGATATTCCGTCGTGTTTGCCATAAGGACAGAACGAGTGTGTTGGTAGAGATAATTAAACTTGAGGAAGAAAACGAGAAAGACGGACAACCACAAACTTCCATGGAGCTTGAAGAAATCCAACAGGGGCAAATTCTGGGGTCGGAGACATAGGATAAGACAAACAAGGCTCACGTTAACGATGTAAGGACAGAACGAGCGGGTTGGTAGCACGGGCAACCACAAACTTTGTGGTTGTCCGTCCTTCTCGTTTTCTTCTTCAAGTTTAATTAAAGTTCGCCGTAGTTTCGTATATTAAAAAAAAATGCCCACGTTCTAAAAACAAACAAAAACTGTTTGTATTGACATTGCCGGGGTGACGGCACGATCGCGTGGGTTTACGTGGCAGGTGTGGGGGATAAATTCGGATGCTTATCTGGATGAGAGCTCCAGGCTCGATGATTGAACTTTGTGTCGTGCGGTACTTTGAATTTTTCTCGCTCGACGGATTATTCCGCTGGTTCTCAAAGCGTGTGAAAATGGCCTGCTGTGTCTGCCTGAGTTGGTCGTGATTAGTGGTACACACGCTGAGCAATATTAACTTTAAAGCCTGGAACGCGGAAATGAATTGGGAAGCGTCGTCGTCGAAAGCCGCGGTACTAGAAAAAAAAAAAAAACGACTCTTACAAAACAGAAAAAAAAAACGAAAAAAGTGGCATCAGCAATAAACCCATACACATACAAGCTGACGTTTTTTGTTTTGTTTTTATGTGACGGCAGTGACGTTGTTATTGATTACTCGTATAACGGCGTTTTCTCGAACGTTTCATAAATCATCTTCTGTCACATATACCATCTTCTGCTACACTATTTTTAAACGCGCGATTCGTTTAAAGCCGGAGGTCTCTGCAGACATTCACGTTCAAAACACGTTCTGAGATAATCACTTTCAGGATTAGAACGGCTGGGAGCTCCTTTAGTCGTCCCGCCTCCAGCGCGAACTTCTTGCTTTCGAAAGAGTATATAGCTGGCAAAGCAACACCTCCTAGATCAGAAAGCCTAAGTGCTTTCCTGCGTCACTAAACAAGGTCACCGTAGCCAAAGATTGGACGCGACTTGGGCCTCAGCGTTCGGCTAGGAGTCGTGCTCTCACTAATTGGACGCGAGCTCCAACCGAACGCTGACGAAGTAGTCGGGTCCAATCTTTAGACTGCGTTGGCCTTCTTTAGTGACCCAGAAAACACTTGGGCTTTCTTTATTATCTAGGAGGTGTTGGCCAAACCGGAAAGTGCGTGAATGACGTGCTGAGGGAACACGCGTTGTCAGTCATCCCCAGCATTCGTGGACACGGTCTCCTTCCGCCCTCTCTTGGCTATTCTCAGCAAAACGCAGTAAAATGATAATTTCAGCCAAACTACTGAAACAAATCCTTAAGTTCCCCGGGATATCTATAAAGGGCACTTATATTCTCTTATTTAATACTACTTGAACCTCAGGATTGTATACTTTTTATTCCTGGGCCCGATATAATATTGTTGCATTGGGTCCTTTGGGCCACTTTGACAAAATTTTGATATTATACTTACTTAAATGAAGAATTGTTAAGTTGTCGAGGAATATAATAGCTGCCGACTCATAATAGCACACACCGCAGTAAAAATTTCGGTATTTTAATTAATGCTTTTTATTCCTCGAGACTTTCAAATTCGGCCCGCTTTTTGCCCCTGTAAAGTTAGCACTCCGCCGTGCACCAAGAAGCTTGTGGCCAAGCTACCTTTACATAGGCTTATCGAAAAAAAAAAAGATTTGTACGATGCGTTTGTGACAGCATATTGACTAAGAATGTGGCGGTTATAGTATGACTATATAATAATTAGACGTTTACAATCAAAATTTGTGCCCCGGATTTCAAATAAAAGCAATTGTTATGTAGGGTCAGAAACACTTGTGTAGACCGTTCCAGCTCCTATCTTCCATTCGAAAAATGCTGAGTCACTGGACTGTTACGCATGCGTGGCGTTTCATATTTCGTGGAAGACAGCTACTGTGCACGCTCAGAATGCCTTCCACAGCCCAGAAGACAAAGATGGCAGCGCCCAGAAGGCGGTATTTGGAAAGGTCTATATACACCATTGCGCGTGCATCGCATCGTTAGGGGTTTTTTCGTAGATCGTGTCCTCCGTCCCGCAAGGGTCTCAGCAACCGGCTACGATAATAGAGCTCGGCAGACGGGGCTAGCGGAGAGTGTAGCGACGGGAGACGAGACACGATCTACCAAAACTCCCGTTACCGGGTATCGTTATCGGAGCGGTCCACTTAACCTCCCGTTCAGGTTTTATTCGATCATTCCAATGACACTGATAGCGACACCCGATAATCCGTCACCTCCTTTGCGCAGGCATCTTATGGTTATCGGGAGTACCAGAGGTATCTAAACGACCCATACCCGTTTTCACTCCAAGAAAAAGTAAGTGTTGCGTATTGTTCATACGCGGCGCGAAGTAGTTCTTACGAGATTTGGTGGTCGGAGGAAAAAGCGATGCTTTTGGCTTTTGGAACATGTACGTCTTAATAAGATGACATATATATAATCTCATATTCACCTACATATATCTTAACTATCAACATACAAGGGGAAATTTGTAAAGCTTCGTCGAGGAGTCGGACTTTTTTTCACTACGGTTCTTGAGGTGAAAACGAGTATGCTAGAACCCTTTCTTATCAAACCAAAGAATGTGTGAAAGCGAACGCAAGCCTGTACTGCGCGTGACGTCATGAAATTACGAAGGAAAAATAGAGAAACAAGGAAAGAAAGCGGTAATAATAATAAGAGAAACTGATTAAATGAACAACAATTTTTGTTAAACCATTCCTTGTTACAAGAACGAGCATGAAACGCGCGAAATGTATTTCCCTTTGTCTGTCTTTCATTATACTACCTCGCTTCGGGTCCTTTCTGTCTATCCATCGCATTGTTCTTCTCTTCCTCTTTATCTGTATCTCTTTTTGTTGATAATGAGCTCGCTCTCTCTGTCTGTTTTTTTGCGCGTCCCTTTTCGAAGGATAGAATCGTGTCTTTTATGTAGTGGACGGGCGAGCGAAAAAATGCGGTTGTTGTAAATAAAGGACCGCTGACGGTCCAGAAGCGCAGCAGGCGAAGCACACGTGCGGGCACACACACACACACACACACACACGCACGCACACACACACGCACACACACACACACACACACACACACACACACACACACACACACACACACACGCACGCACGCACGCACGCACGCACGCACACACACACACACACACACACGACACGCACACACACACACACACACACACACACACACACACAAACACAAAGAGTTAGGAAACGAACGGAAGAATATATATCTTCGGTGTTATCTCTTGAGATCGCCGCTGCCATTTGGCAAAGCGAAAGCTATGCAACGGACGCAACGCACGTGAGAGAGTATGTGTATGTATGGGAGAGAGAGAGAGAGTTAGTGAAAATGAAAGGAGATCGGGGTTTGGGAGAATGCGTGTGCTGTTCGGTCCTCGTTCGGCACGACTTTTTCAGCGGCTTACGCTTTTTTTTATTTTTTATTATTGGTTTCTTTTGTAACCATCCCGGTTCTTCGATCGTCTTTGTCGGGGCTCCCTTAGAGTTTGTCGTTTTGTTGTCTCTGCTGGTCTGCAACAACTCTGTTGTATGTGAAAGACAATATATAAAAACTAAAAATGTAAAAAAATAAATATATAAAATCGAGGGACGAAGCTTTTTGTTGTGATTCGTGCTATACGCGCGTTCCTGATTCGTTTATGTTGGTTTTACTAAGTATTCCCTCTCCCCCTCCCCTCCCCCTCTCTGACTTCCTTTTTGGGGCGTTTAGTTTTACTCTTGAACGCTTTGTTTTTGGTTTTATATGTGGCGTTATCTTTTATGCGGGCGGAAAAATCGTATGTGCGACGGGGGAAGGGGCATTGCGAACTGCTTTTCAAGAGCCGCGTCGTTGAGAACCGCAAGCAGCACAAACAAAACCAACAACAGCAGCAACGACTGCACGACCGGTACTACGTTTGCCCAATTGCCACCAAGGCGCAGCAGTACCGATTCCAACGAAAAATGGAGGGAAGTATGAGAAAGCAAACGTGGCTTAATTAAAAAGCCACTGAAAATATATTTTTTAACAGTTTGGCTGGAACAGGCAAATACCGAATTGCAATGTTTTAAAAATTGTGGCTTTTTGCGGTGCAGAAGTGTTGTAAGTTGGGCGAGGTTAATCATGTCATTTTTGCGGTGCTTTGGATTGGCGCTGTGATAAATCATGTGTCATGTGGTCACGCGACATCATGGTGCTCAAGACTTGCTGTCCAGTAATGTCACGTCACGTGGCCCCGCGGAATAGTCATGTGAGTCTCTGCGTCCAGTCGATTTAAATAATAATAATAATTGGGGTTGTGTGGATATTTATACAGCGAGTCGTTCGTCAGCCATTTTAAGTTGCGACGAGTCACTCGCTGTAGATGAGCAATTTAGCCAGTGCGGTACAACCGCTAGCCTGGGGTCTTTAACGTGCACCACGCAGTAGTGATACACGACCGCACGCCGGTACGATGCTCATCCAGATCGAAACGGGCAGGGGTGGGGATTGAACAGTCGATTTAACCGATCTTACCAGCCAGCTTGGCTACGCCACCGCTGCCGCAATGCATCGAGGGAACTTTAGTCTTTCTGCACGAGCGACAACCTCGCAGGAGCTCTGCGAGTACAGAACACCAGGTGTCACGAGCTCTCTCGGGCGTTGCCGCGT
Source organism: Ixodes ricinus (assembly GCA_037355805.1). Taxonomy (NCBI): domain Eukaryota; kingdom Metazoa; phylum Arthropoda; class Arachnida; order Ixodida; family Ixodidae; genus Ixodes; species Ixodes ricinus. Next base: position 44,612 of record JAZHYW010013286.1, on the reverse strand, counting down.
GCAACCTCTGAACGAAAGTTATGGCGGCTTCGCGCATGTGCCGAACGCTTGGACGAAGGATATGGTATATTGAGAACGTCACAAGATTTATTGGCATTGTTGACACTGTGATGTCACATGACATTACGACTCCCCATTGCGAGTCACGTGACACCGTGAAGCACTCGATTGTCATGAGCGCGAGTCGAGTACTCGGGTTCATGACAATCGCATTGCCAAACACTGGGGTAATGGCTCGTGTTGAATCAAAGATGAGAATAGCCGAAGTCTAACAATGTCTAAAGCTCAACACATGCTTCATTCTTTGCCAACCGCATCGCATGACTGTGATGAACACTGACAGTATATAATTAGCGTCAGATCACGTGGCCACTTGTCCTAGTTAGTTGAGGAGGGGAATGGTGCTTCTTTCCTTTGTTTTTCCTGTGTCTGCCATTGAACAAAAAAAAACTAATGGATGTTTTTTTTTTTTGAAAGCTATCAACGTCAGGGATTAGCTCTTAGCGGTTTTTACCGAAAGTTCAAAAATTGTTACACTACTCAATTTACATGTACACACACATCATTGAGGCACCCAAACATGTTTTCGTTGTTGCTGAACTGTCTCAGAAAGTTTTCCCGAGAATATGAACATGGAAAGAACTAAATGTGGCTTATCAATCGGACGATAAGTAGAACTACAAATGTACGAAAGAAATACCAGAAAAGAATTATCCTAGTGGCCTCAGAGGGACTGCCGAACGTTGAGAGCCGCTTTAATTCTGGCAGGAGTGTCGTTATAAAGTTATTCCCTAAGCTTTGACCACCACCGTATTTTGTTCTAACCTCACAGTTTTTCTGTGAAAAATAAAATAGATGCAGTATTACTGTTCACCAATTGACACAAATATAATTGTCTAATTAACATCCACAAACGGAGGAAGTAGTTTCTCAGGAATGAAGGTGTTCTCTAAAAAGCATCAAAACCATCGAAACGAAAAAAAAAGAGGGAAAGGGGTGGGGGATATAGTTTTAAAACATACATTGTTCTAAAGATTCGTCTGCTCCGTATCTTCGGCAGAGATCAGAAAGCGTCGTCTAGAAAACTACTTGGTTCGCAAAAATACTTTTGCCAGAAAGCACGCTATCGTTGTGCCAGACGCTCGCGCCGTTCCTCACCACGTTGCAAGAACCAAGAATACTTTGTGTCTCTCGAATACATGGGTTGCACTGAGCGCGAACCTTCTGCAGTGTGTATTTTGCACCACCGGATTTGATTTTCTCAGCAAGAACAAATCGCAATGACCACCAGCATATATTGCGATGACGTCACGTGCAAACCATGTTAAACAGTTAAGTTTTTTTGGTGAAATGCGATGTTCTTAACACTGGCAAAAAGTGTATGTGAAAATTGTAAATTTGTGCAGTATATATAACAGTTTCGCGATGGTCTGCGGCAGCCTAATAAGATGTTAGAGTGCGCATGACCGAGAAAGCAGAGTTATAGAGTGAGGGCCCCAAACAAGTGCACGTAAAACCGAATTTAACATTCGCCTCCATAGACAGTATTTTGTGAAGGTCCAATCTCGTACAAGCTAATGTCTAAATGTAATTTATATTAGAAATATATTGTTTCTTCTTCGCGCTATTTATGTGTAATTAGGAATATCATTGCATGCATCATCTCTATGTATATTTTTTTGCAGTAAGGCGTTGTGAATGGAAGTATTTAGAAGAATACCATTTATTGTTTCTCTGCACATTTCGTGCATTTGCCTTCAGATCTAGTATGTGAGCACACAGTTCTTTTGGGAATACCCCGCGACCCGGTGTTTTCCATTGCCAAACAACAAACAAAAAAGCACGTTTCCCAAGGCTCAACAGATGACGTATATTCGAGCATCGTTCTCCCTGTCGATCTCAAGCGGTTATGTAAACTTCCTGCAGTCAAATTTATTGATTACAATAAAATATACTGTAAACGACTTATCTTTCGCGGGCTCAAAATTTCGCGATTTATGTCAAAGCTGAAGTTTCGGAATAATTCGCGGGTTCTAATTTTCACGACCCGTGGGACCTCAATATAGATTCCAATGTGTTTACATTTTAACAGAATTGTTCGTGGGATCTATTTTTCGCGAATTGTAGGCGATTCGTGAAATTCAGCAAGGCGGTAAGTTGGGCGAGTTGGTTGAACATCTTCAAACGTGGAAACAGCGCAAAAATTTGACAAAGGACAAGTGAAAGAAGTGCACGGACAAAGCGCTGTGACAAGGACAAGTGAAAAGTGCACGGACAAAGCGCTTGTCCGTGCACTTCTTCACTTGTCCTTTGTCAAATTTTTTGCGCTGTTTCCACGTTTGAAGATTCGTGAAATTCGCGAAAATTAGGTCTTCGCGAAAATTAAGTCGTTTACAGTATTTAATTGCTGACTGAATGTTTGACAGCATAAATAAAGACCCAATCCTCTTAAAGATATACGTAATAAGTAAATGCACCTAAAATTGTCTAGTATCTGCGCTGCAAATATTTCCCGGCGTTTTTATCCTCGATAGCCACGTCTAAAATGATTTGGGAGAGCTTAAACAAAGGTCTGATTTTGAAGCTGATTTAAATAACTATGTGTTCTTGACACTTATTTACCATCTCAAACAGAAGTCTGTTATTGCCTTTTTTATATGATGAACAACATCTTTATGTGTCTGTGGGCTGGACAAAAACAATATACAAAGGGCGCGTGGCGGAACACGCAGACCCTCAGAAAGTGACCAATTAAGTACCTCCAACGTCATAGTATGAAATAGTAGTTTATTTCAATTAACAAAAACTCACCAATTAGAAAGTGCGATACTTATTTAGCAAATTTAGTTTACCGGCATCTTGTCAAGAACATCAACAGCCAAGCTAGGCCGAAGATGTTCACTTGAGTAAGCGCTATAAAAGGCCAGATTCGATCTGAGTATGAAGGTAGGTATAAATGAGAGTGATCAATCGGATAACTCTTCTGCATGATTATTCGCCTACATCCCCGTGCTGAGTTTAAACAATTCCGGTCATGAAAACAAGCGTTGTGATTGCCGATCAGTGTTTCTATAAACGGTAGATTGCAAGGGCTTGTCCTAAAATTTTCGTGACATTGTGAAAATATGCTTGCTTCTAGTTCAGTTGTCGTTATATATATTGTGAAACGTATTTCGTAAATTAGATTTCACGATATATATGGCGATGAGGTGCCCATTCTATGATTTCGTGCACTGAAATTAATTTTTAAGTTCAACATCACAGGATTCAACTTTTAATACTACCACGCAAATTTGTACCAATCACGGGTATTTTAGGCGACCTACCAGACTTCGTGATACCTATCAATTCAGGTAAAATATATGAGACTGAGGTAAACAACCAGACGCGGGTCAAGAAATGAATTTTATGCCAAGAGTAATTTTTTTTAGAGCAATATTGACGGCGCGAGTTTTATTTTAAATTTTGCGCGCAAAGCTCATGACATTACGAAATGGTCATACACTCTTTCTACCTCAACGAGATGGTCATACACTGTCTCCACCTCAACGTGATGGACAAGCCGATCCACCTCTCCTTCACGCGCCCGAAATATCGAGAGAGAAAACAAGTGGAAGGGAGATGACTACCGACTAAATCGCGCCTCGCGCCGTCAATATTGCTCTAAAATATTTTTTTTCGCGTAATTTTTTTTTTGACAGTGGTGTCTCAATTATATTGTTTAAACTTTTTTTCTGTTTGTTGTTTAAGGTAATTTAATGAAACTTCAATATTTAAAACAAGAAAAAGGTAAATAAGAAGCAAACAAATCTAGAATGGAAATACTTGTCGGGCGCGGTATTGAGCAAACTCCAGATGGATGCGGCTTGGAATATTGCACCTGTTTCCGTGCTTTACGCCCAAATTTGCTACCGGCTGTACGCAATGAAGCCGACGTACGTTGGTTTTCCCGCAGTAGTACGTGGTCCGATCGAGAAAATGAGACCCTGTTTGTAGTCCCCGCATATATAAAATATGCATCGCAGAGAACTGAATCTTCGCGTGAATGTGGCGTGATGGCGGTGGTGATAAAATGCGAGAGTTGGAGAGCATGACGTCACGCTAATAAAACAATATTAAAAAAAATAACGAAATTTATTTTGCGAGTTGACGTCCATCTAGGTTTCATATTAGTTAAACCAACCAAAAAAATCGGGGCGTCTGTGGATTTATTTTAGTGAATAAAAAAAGTTCCTAAAAATAATACAATCTTGTTTTCTTTCTTGTCGACAAGTTATCATAACGCAGATAAATCCCCGTAGGTATCCACAATGCCATTTCTTGGCTCGCCGAATATAAGGCTTGGGGCACATGGGCTTGTAGACAAATTTCGTTTCTCTGTTTTATTTTTTCATCCAGTCGCGCCACGTTGTAAAACTTTCGCATTCTCTCACCACCGCCAAATATAGCGTCACAGTCACGCGGAATTACAGATTTCCGCGAAGCGCGGTTCATTTATCCGGTCGAAGAACAGGGTTTCGTTTTCTGTCCCGGACCCAGCAGTCATATAGGACCCTACACGAAGCGGTGACCTGCACGACGTGAAGGCTGGTTCTCGCATTTGCGACCTGAGTGTAATCGACTGCGTTGCAACCGCATGATCTCTCAGGACGAGTTTTCTACCTGCGTATAACTCGATTGAAAAATTTGCAGTATTTGCGAGATCAAATCTACACGCTATCTACGAGGAAAAGTTGACACTGTCAGAATCATGGAGGTAGGAGGCTTTTGGAGGCGACACGATGCCACCAGAGCTGAAGGCAGAAGTGTGGAGGGACACGCCCTCAACGATGACCCAAACCGAGAGACTCTATCGGACGAAAAGGAGGGAGCGGTGGCCTCATGCCGCCTCCACAAGCTTCCCACCTCCATGGTCAGAACCCTTTCGAGCCCAAGGTGAAAGAGTGGTGCGTAACATGTACGCATACTGTAAGTGTACCCGATGGATGGCGCCAGGGTGCTCTCTCGTGGTAAGCGTGTCACAGTAAGTGTCAGTTGGAAGGCAGTCGATCATGCTCAAGCGCAAACGTATGCCTCGAGAGTTAACGCGCGGTGCGTGAACTCGTCTGCTGGGCCCTCCTCGTTGTCTTGGGCAGGAGAGCGAGCGGTTCCACCCAGGTCGCCCACGTTGGCGGTGGGAGACATTGATCTGGATTTGCGGCAAGACCTGCCAGGAAGGATTTGCGCCTTGGGTGTCTTTCCACCGGTGGCGCCTTTCTCTCTTTAGACCTCCGAGCCCTCGGGTTTTCCCCCGCGCTCTTCCGCCGTCTCTCTCGCGTCGTGAAAGCGCGCTCTGGGTTCCCGACGGCGCCTCCGTTGTTGTTTTTTCCGCAGACGGTAGGGAATCCGAGCAGGTAACTGTGAGTGCGCCGCGCTTTTTATATTTAGTTTTGTTTATAAGAGTATCGCGAGAGTGAGCGTGTGTCTGCATTTATGTTTGTCTGTACTGGCGAGGAAGCTAATTGGTGCGTGTGTGAAAGTGAATTTGTCCTTCGTGTTTGTATGTGTGTGCGCGCGCATGTATGTGTATGTATCCTGTACGCATATTGGTAGGTATGTATGACACGGGGCATTTTCATTATCTTACGTGGTCTCTAAAGAGGAAATAATGAAAAATATGCAAATGAAGCTTACTGATCGAATGAAATAATTGTTACCAAGCCACCGAAAGACAAAAACCTTGGCGGTGCCGGGATGTATGTATGTATGTATGTATGTATGTATGTATGTGTGTGCGTCGCATGCGTGCGTGCGTGCGTTCCTGTCTATCTTTTTCTTCTTGTTATGGCTGTCTGTCTGCCTGTACACGGGCGTAGAAAGGTTTGTGCGTGAAGGTTTGAAGGGGCCCTCCCCCGTTAGTGTCAGCTTGCATGCGCTTGCGCACATCTTTTGTTCACATGTATCCGAAGCGCATAACACCGAGGATTTCCGCGCCTGGCTGTCCCCACCGTGCTATATTCTCTGTCAGCCTCGTTCGCGCGGGTCCCACCCAGCTCGGATGGGACAAGCTCTTTGGACGTCGCGAGCGAAGGGATTTACGGCCGAGTTTATGGCTGACAGTTTGCGCTGTCCGATCTGTCTCGCGCTGAGCCGGGCAGAAGAGCGCGCCCTTCGCTACCGGGGAACCTCGAACACAGACACACAAAAGGAAAGCAGACGTACGGCGTGGGTCGTCGTCATTAGCGGCCTCCCGCTTTTTGTCTGCGCCAATGAATGGCCCGGGGTTTCACCGCTGATTTGTCCGGAAGGAAACAATCTGCGCTCCGTTTCAACCCTGCGATGGACCGCCTCGGAAAGCACGAGCCATCAGAGCCTGTCTGTGGGTGTCGTGTGGTGACCTCCGGAATATCGCAGCCAAGTGTGGTTCCGCGGGATCACGTGCTTCGCTGGAAGCGTTGGATTGGTTGGGGCGGCTCGTGGCGTTCGCTATACGGTTCATCGTATGAGGTGAAACGGCGTCCAGCGAGAGGAAGGAGGCTAGGAACCACCGAGGACTTCTTAGTCGGAGTTAGTCGAGACCGTGCGCGGCGTCTCTTTAGTGACCAGGCCGCCCTGAGTTCGGCCGAAGCAGAACCGAAGCCATACACAAAGAACAGAAACAAAGAGAACTCACACACGCACAGGATTGACGATGGTTCGCCCAAGTCACAAAGCAGAGGAACACGCACGAACACATACGGACATCTACACACTATTGTGTGTTCTTTTCTTTCATAAAAGAACCCACACGACTAATCTCCGTTTGGCTTCGTTTTTCAATAAAGAAAAAGAAAACACGTACAAGATGCAGGTTCGTTTTGCCTAGTGCGACACTACAAAAGGGAGGTTTTTCTTGCCCGTCTTTTTACTTCTTTGGTGGCCTGACTAACGTGCCTTCAATGAGGGTCATCCATTTCGACGAGTTCTTTCGTACCGAGGTGCACGATCGAGGCGAAGGCTGGTTTCGCATGCTGCTGTGCCTAAGTCGTGCGCTTGCATAAACTGCTCCCACCGCAGTAATTGAGGGGGGCAAAGAAAAGCATTCGCGGGGGTATAAAAGATGCGCGGGTAAAACACCGTGCCTGCTAGATCTTATGTACACCCCCTTTCTTCATTTCTCCTTCTAGGGTGGATACCCTTGTGCGTAAAGAAGCTAGGCTTTTTTTAATTTTAAAGTTAAATTTTACTTACGTCTCCTTACAGTTCAGCGCTGGAACAGTACATCAGCAGAATTAAAGTGCAAAATTCAATGAAATTATCGATCCGCAAGTATTTTGAGGGGGGGGGGGGGGGGTGTTTGGGCTTTCGCAGACTGAAGTTGAGCAAAAATCTCGGGAAGCAAAGATGGTGTCCCTCAACGTAGTTTTCCTGTGACTTCTGCACTGTCAGAGTCTCTTCTCTAGGGACGAATATATACTATACTTCTCACCCTCTCAAATTCCCGTTAAATTCTATCGGATATTTTTCGGTTAATAAGTGAGCTTTTGCATTCACGCTGCGTCTCGTTCGCCACACCACATGTTGTACTTGTACGCCTTTTGCTTGCTAGCAAATGACAGGCGGTACTGGCGGCCAAGTTGCAGCGCAGAGTGGATGCTTCCGTGGTATAGGGACAATACCGACCACCTAGGGCGAAATTTCACTTTCGCACAGGAAAGGATGACAGGATCATAACTTTTAGGGTTCGCCTCAAGGAAGTCACCCATTGGCCGCCCTCACTAAAGGCACTGGATAGGTCCTATCTAGTGACTTTTGCCCTCACATAGTAATATTTTAATATCTGGCGCAATCTGTGCTGCGTGCAAAATACTAATGTTCGGGATCTTAGCCCAAAGCGAACAACAGTGAAGTTCTTCGTTCCCTCAAATACAAATTCTCTCCAGCTGAAACACGCACGCACACACGCACGCACGCACGCACACACGAGAGAGAGAGAAAGAGAAAAAAAAACAAGAGGTGGGAGGAGGGTATTTTGCATTACGCGAACCGTGTTTCAAAAGGAAAGTTGGAGTGGTAACTAACAAAAAGAACAAGCTTGCCGGATTGTTTTACGTGTACGCATACAACAGAGACAAAAAGTGTATCCGACCGCTGAGCCGAGCAACCGCCTTTTTGCTTTCCTGCGTGCGTGCGCTTTCCATCCTTGAAGGTCTTTATCGTGTTACGTGGCGTCTCAAGATAGAAAAAAAAAAAAAGGAAAGAAACACTCAACATTGGAAGTTGAGAGCAGGCTACGTGCGCGCATACGTATATTTCGACTTTTGAGTTTCCTTTTAATCTTAAAATGTTCTCCGGTAAGTACATCGTTAATCGATCGGCTCGAAATAGTCGTTCATTAGCGCCGGCTGGTTTCAGCCTTATCGCCTTATCGGCCTCCGCGAGGATGCTAGTTAATTTGTATCTGCCAATATACAAGATTTTTTTTGTTGTTGTTTTTTTGGCAACGTGGCGGCTTGGTTTACGGACGCCGCCGGGAAGGGTAGTGCAAGTGAAACATTATTTCAATGTGCGGTTTTCTGGTGCACTTTTCGCAATCAAGGCTCGAATACTCGTTCGAAAATTAGGGCAAGTCGAATATCGTTTCTTCTACGTTATTTTCAAAAAAAAAACAAAAAAAAAAAACAGCCGCATTAGGGAATGTAGGGCACGGAAATCGCAGATATGATCTCCGTAAAAGGATGTGTGAGATTTCCTTAATTAAAATATCCACGTGTAGTTCATTGTTAAAAAAGAAACGGGAATACTCTTTTTGCAGGATCAGTTTTGCTTTGGATTTTCAAATCGTGCTTTTGTTCATATCGCGGCACTGTTAGCGAACAGGAACAAAACGTGACCGAAAAATATTTGATTTTGCTCGCCACAGGCGCTGCCCGAACTTGAATGCTACAAACAAATAAGAGCCGTAAAAAAAAAAAAAAAAATCAAGCAGCGTTTATTACTTCAACTCGCACCCAGGACAAGCGGCCACGTGATCAGGAGCCGATTATATGCCGCCATTGTTTATCGTAGTCACGCGCTGTGGTTGGCGAAGCGCAGGTCACCCGCAGAGTTCCACACCTTAAAAGCGCGCTCGCGCGCGCTTTTTTTATTTTTGGGCATTTTTCTCTCCCACTTCTCACCTCCCCGCTTCTTTTTATTTGTGACGTCAAAAAATATGAAATTTAGAAGCTCTGTAAGCGACATTTTTGTAATATTTCATAACGGCATTCATAATTTTTAAACGCAGTTGCGAACGCACTACGGTCCTTCTTTTTGAAATACCGAAAATGAGAGTCCGGAGTGATGTCTCCTCCTGGCTCTTTATCCTCCGTCGGAAAACATGGCGTCGCCGCGGCGCTCGCACATGTGTCACTGAGGATGATCGGTAAATCGGGGAATCGGACGGAGTTCTCTTTTTTAGGTGCCCGATGACCTCTCAGACTTCGAAAAGGAAATCGTCAAACGGTCAAAACAACTGGGTCTGGTGTCTGTGCATCGTAGTTTCGGTTGTGACTCCGACGGAAGGCAGCCTTCCACGCAAAACCGGCGCGACGTGGCCCTTCACGTCGCTCACAAAAGTCCACTGCGCGTTCTCTTCGATCTCACACCGTTTCAAAGAATATGAGTTCAGGGAAAAGAACTTCACACTCGAAAATGAAGCGTCGTCCGCTCACAGCGATAGGCGGCACACGGAGGAGAGCAGTTGATCGCGGGACGCGGGTGGACACTACACTTCGGGTCGGGACGGAGGCGCGAGAGAAACTCGAGTTGCAGGACGACTCAATCTCTGACGTCACTGCAGTGGCGCGGATCACGCGGGAACTTCAAATTCGAATTTTGGAAGTCGTTTTTTTTTTGTTTACTTCACAAATACTGAGTTTCCAAGTTTCGAATTTTGAGGGTAATGTCCAGACATCGTTTTCAATCGTTTCAGGTAATAAAAAAAATGTGATGATATATATATATATATATTCGGACTCGCCTGCATAATCTTATCTGAAAGGGTCCCTGACAGGTCAAAATCATTTCTTGCCGCCGTAAACATGATGCTGCTTGAGTGGGCTGAGTTATATATATATATATATATATATATATATATATATATATATATATATATATATATATATATATATATATATATATATACGAGAGAGAGAGAGAGAAAGAAAGAAAGAAAGAGAGATAGAGATAGACAGGGTACTATAAGAATATAAAATGCGGTTTTTACGACTGCACCGACTGTTTTATGCACCGAATAGGTGCATAAAACAGAATATAAAAATTTCAGTTCAACTTAACCTACTCAAGCAGCATCATGTTTACGGCGGGAACAAAAGACTCATGATCACTGATGGAGCCAATTTCCCTTGGAAGGCTATTCCAATCCGAAATGGCAAGGAGAAGAGGCGAAGTTTTGAACATGTTAGTTCATGCATACATAAGGTTAATATAAGAAAAGGTGATTTAAACGGAGGGATGTATGGTGAGCTGGCCGTAAGAAAACATCTTTATAAACTTATGAGCTATGGTAGAGTTTGTGAATAAATGATAGGCGCACTTGTGTGCCCGTTTAAGTTGAAGCGAGGTATAGGTAAATGACTCGCATACGCTGCGTGCGAGCCGCGTTTAATAATGTTTTACACCGTCGTACGCGCTGCGTTCTAAAAAAACAAAAAACACAAAAACGCACAATTTGTTTATTCCTTTTCTAGTCATCGAGATTAGAGAGTTGCAGTGAAAGAAAAAAATATTAATTTCCTGTTTTTCTTTTTTCAGCTAGCTTCGTTCAATGTGTTCTCTTTCTCCTTCAAGGGGCGTTACGCTCGCGATCGTTTTCTCTGTTTCTCAGTTTTATTATCTTCGCTCCCCCTCTCTGTCTCTCTTTCACGCTCCCTTTTCTCCGAAACGTAAACTACGAGAGATGAAAGAAGAAAGAAATCAGATAGTGGAAGGCAGAGAACGCTGTTTTCCGGCGTCTCGACTTTTCTCGTTTTCGGGTAGATAATTATGTACGCGCGCGCGGTTGGACGTCTCAACGACAGACGGATACGCGCCGAACCTAGAATGTGTGTGTGTGTGTGTGTGTGTGTGTGTGTGTGTGTGTGTGTGTGTGTGTGTGTGTGTGTGTGTGTGTGTGTGTGTGTGTGTGTGTGTGTGTGTGTGTGTGTGTGTGTGAGTGTGTGTGTGTATGTGTGTGTGTGTGTGTGTGTGTTTTCACTTGGCTTTTGAGAAGAGTTTTAGGGTATCCAAACAAGCCGCCTCCTTCCACTTTTCCCCCCTTTATTTTTTTGTGCCTTCGCTACACTCCCGTTTCGGCGTATTCAATGGACCGCAACCGACGCAGCAAGTCATCGGAGCCAATCATTGGCCGCGTAGGTGTCACGTGACCTTCGGGAGGAGCGATCCTCGGGATGGCGCATTGTCTACGCGATACATTTAGAGAGCCTAGAGATCGTAGAGAGAGCGTCCATCTCAAAGCACGGGGAGCGTTTGCGATTCAATGACGGACGCCTTCGGCGGAGATTGGTCGCAAGTGCGCATGCGCCGCATTTTCGCGTTGCAAGGAGGGAAGTAGGCGGGAAGGCGGAGGTGCTCGCAGACGACCAACGCGGCCCACGAACCATGTGACTTTCGCGGCGCTGCATTGTTTTGTGCTCCGTTTGTCTTTAAAAAGCCTCTGACACACAAAGTAATTTTATTTTTTGTGCTAGGTGTTAAAATGGCGTATCAGGACTACACCAAAAAATGTGTTTCGCTTTAGAGTCGCGTAACTTTATTTTTAATAAAAAATAGAAATACAAAGCCCGATTCAAAGTTCCCGCCAGTGCCCTGTGACGTAACCATGTACCGCAAGGTGTCGGGCCGGTCAGAAGAGAGACATCCTACGTCACTAAAAGTGGGTTCGCCGGAAGTCACGTGAGTTTTGCTCTTCGTGCTCTCCGCGACCGTGCCTAAAACTTTTTTGTTGTTGTTGTGTGGTCTTCTCCACGAGCGATTGTAGAAAGCGAAGTTTCAGTTCCACTAGTTTTTTACCGCTGCACCGTCGGTTAGTTTGCGTGCTGTAAAAGTTGAGGACGAAGAGTCAGTGGATCGACGTGATGGAGGTCAATGATGAAAGCGTTGCGAGTACAAGTCAGTGTACGAGTGCATACCATCAGTCCGATATTACAAAGCCATACTGAGCATAAAAAAAGACTATCAAGTTAAAAAAGATTAGAACGCTCACAGAAGTTAGGATTGCTAGCATACGACACGCCCGATCGCATTGCTGAAGGTTCAGACACCGAGGTCGTTAAATCATCGGATACTCTTCAGGCTGAAGATGCCTGCCGTCAAGAGAATACGAACTGGTGAGATGCTGCCAAGTACAAGTAAACGTCGAGCGTAAAGTACGTGTTTTGTCTAAAAACATCAGCAAAAAAAAAAAAAAACTGAAAACGTGTATGTTTTTTGGAAACGCATGCAGTATGATGTCTTCAGTTACTGAAATACCGGGACAGTCCCTCACCCAGCACCTTTTAGGCATTGTAGTTGATCACGTCCATTCACTGACTCCTCCTCTTCTACCTTTACAGCAACATCGAGCGATGAAAAGCAGATAAAAGAAACCTTGTCTGCTTGAATCGCCTGCAAAAATGCGGAGAATAAAAAATAAAAAAAATGTTACACGCGGTCGCGGTAGCCACGAGGGTGATACAACTCACGTGACTTCCGGCGATGCCTCCCTTCTGACCGTCCCGACATCTTGCGGTACATGGATTACGTCACAGGGCACTGGCAGGCACATTGAATTGGGCCTCGTATTTCTATTTTTATTAAAAAAAAGAAAGAAAAACTACGCAATTTGAAAGTGAGAACAATTTGGTTCTGATGTCCTGATAAACCATTTTAACGCCTAGCATGCAAAGTTTTTTTTGTGTGTGTGTGTCAGATTTTTCAAGTTTGCCCGTCATAGCCAACGCTGTGACCCGATTGAGCCCATCAATAAGCGGCACCAAAAGTGCATCGTCGTTTCGCTCCGTTGTCTTTGTGCGTTCTTTGTCGTCGACTCAACCAATCACGCAGAGAATGGCGCTTGATCCTGCGGTTGTTCTTTTGCGCGTGATTGGTCTAGCCGGTGATCGGAAAAGAAAGACGGCGAGCGCTGTGACGACGCACTTTGACGCTGTTTCATTGGCAGCACTGGATCGTAGCGTTGGCTGCGGTCGGGGCTGGCTCTCGCCCATTTTAGGACGTTGTTATCCGTTACGACAGGTTACGCCGCCAGTCACCGGGACTTTTGCGCTTCATGTTAAGCGTGGCTACTAGAGCCACTAAATAAGCTACGCTTAGAATATCAGCACTTCGTTCCCCGACATTGTAGTGAGCGCCGCCATTTTGGTGCTTGTGCCAGAGCAGACACCACTGCCGATCGTCATGATTCAAAGTGCGACTTCTTCAGCGTTAGATTCGGTGTTAGGAAGCTCATGTAATATTGCTTTGCTTTGTCGCGAACTGTTTAAACATTTGTGGAGGACGAAAAAGTGTTCACTGTGATTTCAGATAAAGCTTCAGGTAACTGGCAACCATGATTTTAAGCCACAACATGGACAAGTGTCGCTACTCTGAAGCGTAGCTTATTTAGTGACACTAGTGGCTACCAGTTCGAGGAGGTAGCCTGGCACGCGACATTCGGAGACACGAATGTTTCGCTCACCTATTCGCCCTTTTTTTGTTTGGCAACAAACTCAGTGGCGCCATCTGTCCGGTAGCCCCTGGCACACTTCCGGTCCCAGTATATGTTCTCAAGTTTTTTGTATCATTCTTTCACCGCGAGAGTGAATTATGTGTAAGAGTGGCATGGGGCGACCATTTTCCGAAATAGCGCGTAGATTTTTTCGCGTAAGTACTGCGAAACTCGCCGTTTAGTTGGGAACCGGAAGTGATTGAGGGCTATTTGCACACTGGCGCCGCCACGTTTCAACTCACGCGAGAAAGAGCGAATACGTAAGTTAGTGGATTCGGCACAGCGCACAAGAAACGAAGACAAAGTAGAAGGGTGTTCACAGGACAAGCGCTTACTCTCACGTTTGTATTGCAAAAGAAACACCGAAGTAAAGAAGCATTTCACGCCATCATGGCCAATTCAGCACGTGTCGAGATAACATATCTCTTTGCAAGGTAGAATGACCGATATTTGGCCCCTTCTTTTTTGACCGTGTAGGCCTCTCAAATTTCCCTAGTCGTCTGATCTCCCTTCCAGCAATTGTGACGTGATGGAAGTCGGGCTGGCATCCACAATCTGCACAATAAAGTAGCAAGTCGCCCCCCCCCCCCCCTTCCCGCTGTCGACCGCAGAGACCAAGCATGCTCACGCAATCCTTCGTTAATACATCGGCCCGTTTGGCCAACGTATACCTTGCCGCACGTCAGCGGAATCCTATACACGACCCCATCGTACATTCCACATATTTCTTCATGTTTGACTGAGCAAATGCGCTTGCATCCACTTTTGTTGGCAACCCTTGGGCACAAGTGAGCGAGTTTGTTAGGTGCAGAAAACACCATAGGCACGTCACACCTCTGCGCCACCTTTTTTTAGATTGTGGGATATTTGATGAAGGTAAGGAACGATTATCAGTCTCTTGCTCGTAACTTGCGTGACGTAAGAAAACAGTGCGGTGTGAACCAGGCCTAAATGTGAAGCGGAACATGGACCAATTCCATTCCCACTCCTGCCCGTTTCGAATCGTACGAGCATCGTATCGGCGTGCGATCGTGTAGCACTATAGTGCATGGTGCACGTTAAAGGCACCCGGGCTGGCGGTTGTACCGCACTGGCTAAATTGCTCATCTATATACAGCTGAGTACCTGACGCCCACTGAGGCATACTAACTTTCGGCGGTATAAACGTACACACAATTTTTTTTCCCCACGCCTGGTGTGGGCACGGCACGGTGCGCAGAACCCAAATTGGCGGGAGGTGAGTCGACTGCGCATGCGCGGAGACGACAGCAGCGCCACTCCACTGGAGCGTCCGGAGCGGTCCGTCGCGGGAGTGGAGTATATACAAGGTTCACAAAGGCGCCTCGCGTTGTGCCGCAGGGGAATCTGCAATTCAGATTCGCAGGGCCGTCGCTGTGCAACTCGTCATTCTTTCGGCTTCCTATTTCTCTGGGCTTCATGGGGGAAGGCGGGGAGGCGCGGCCGCGGTCGCGTCCGCTTTCTTAATCATTCCCTGACGAGATTTAGTCGCGACTTCCTTTGTGACACGCCGTTTCTTTGTCGCCCCCACCGAGAGCGCCTTCTTTTTCGGGACAAAGATGGAGCGAAGAACCGAGAGAGAGTGGACTAAGCAGGAAGAGGAGGATATGTGGAGAAAGAGAAAGATACTTAAAGAAGAGAAGGCGTGGACGAGGGAAAATGGCGGTTTTCTTGGTTTAGGTACGTTACAATGTTCGTCGCTGCACAGGTTTGGCTCCCTCATTGTTAAAGGGACCACAAAGAGATATATGTCTCGGCTCTGGCTAAGTGGTTACGCGTAACTTAACGACGTCTTTAAATATTGAAGCAAGTTTTGCCTTTTGCGGGACAAGAGAGTTGGATAAAACTGAAGCGGTTCTTGCGTCCTCGACGGCTTCTTTTTTACAGTGAACGGCGGTCACGAGATGACGCTGAAAGCCTTCTTTTCCTTATTTTCTGGCTAGGTGGCGCAAAACGCCGCCCGACTTTCCAAGTTCTAGCGGTGTCCATTTATCCATCCTTTCCGAAGCAACAGGAGCAGCACGATCGATCTCTTGTCGATGGACTATGGTTTCCGCCGGAGGTAGCATAGGATTAAGGATGTCGCGAACCTGTCGAGGTTCGAGTTTGACTTTCTCGAACTTCCAACGTGAAGTGTGACCACAGTTCCACTGAAGTTAGACTTTTGTGCTCATGCGTGAAAATGAGAAAACGAAGCTGACACCACCTGGGGAGGAAAAGTGCGATATTTGCTGGATCTATCACTTCACTAGTTTGCAATATTAACGAAAGCATTAAAATCACATTCTTCTGCTTTTCTGTCGTGTTAATATTGGTAATCGTTTCATAAAATATAAAATAAACTGCTTTCTAGATTATTTGTTTATTTAAAAATTCGAGTTGTGTACAAGCCGGGAAACACTGTTCATAAGTCGAACTTGTGGGGACGGATTACGTACCTTTACATCCGGGGCCGGTGCTCAAAGGGGAACCCGATGCCCGTCCCAAAGCGTGGTCGACGGCTACCAGCGAGGGCGGTCGCCGCGCCGGGTTCACCTACGCCATGCCAACAACGATGATCCCGGTATCCAACAGCGTTTATTGGGAAATAGGGGCCCCCGGAAGACACTGCGGTCAAGCGAGTCGTGGACACAGAGTGCCCGCAGCGCCCGCCGACCTGAGAGTCATAGGGGTATTGCGAGCGGAGTCATCGCCGGTGGGCCGAGCTCACGCCGCTACCCGTCGTAGCAGGAGTTTGGGCCAGGGCTCTCGACAGACGGTTGTCCGCTAGGAGGGGACGCCGACTGTCAGAGCCAGGGAAACGCTAGCGTCGAGTCATCGCCGGTCGGACGAGCTCGTACGCTGCGACTCGATCCGTCGCCCTGAGTCCAATCCAGCACCCCTCTACCAGACGGCCGTCCACTCGGAGGCTAGGGCAGGCCCGACTCTCCCGCGCGATCTCGCTGGCCCGCCGAAAACGGGAGACACGCGGAGGAGTGCGAGAGAGAGTAGGCCAGCATGGTGGCATGCTCTGTTCGACACGACACGGAGCGACCAGGCTCGAAGTCAGACGACTCCGCCCGGAACGTCCGCGGCTTACGCCTTCTCGGGGAGGCGTAAGCGGCGGAGCTCCTACAATCTTCGTCGAACTTTGCAAATAGGTCGAAGGTTCGCTGACCCACTCGAACCTCGGTTTCGACAAAAGCTCACGAAGCAAGCTAGACATCAGAGTGACGACACCTAAGTCACCCATCTTGGCGCTTAAATTCATTACTACGGGTTAGCCGAAGCTGTACCTGAAATCGCAGGAAACGGCGTTTCGTTCTTCAGAAGTGTTATAGCGGTGTACAACTGAGGAAAATGATATTGCCCGAGCTTCCTAACACGGTATACCTAAAGCAACATTTTTCGAATCGAAAGGATCGCCATATAGGCCGCTTTCAAAAGTCCGCGCCATCGCCTGTCCGCCGTTGCTTGATCACGTGCTCTTAGCATGTTTTAGACACGAGGTTGCGTCAGAGTTCAACGAGGACTTCGATCCAATCAAACGCTACCTGTTGAAGCAATGGCGACCGCCAGTGTTTCTCGCCAGACTTTGAAAAGGGTCTATTGCGCCCGCTCTGCACTAAGCACCAAAACGCGGCGCCTACGAGATAATCGGGGATCGGAGTGTCGCTACTCTGAGCCTATCATATTTAGTCGTTCATATACTCGTTGTCACAAAAAGAAGACGGTTTTTTTTTTGTTGTGCATATTTTCACAATATTTGGTTGTCAGAGAAAGAAGCTATGATTTTGGCTTCTGAAATGTGTACTGTCTCGGTAATATAGCATTAAGCTAATCTAAGACGCACCTACATAAATCGTAATTCAACGCAAGAAAATTAGTAACGTTCCGCAAAAAAACTGACTCTTTTTTTTACTTTGGTTTTTGGGGTGATTACGAGTATAGATACAATAAGACCATTTAACTTCGAGCGCGTGACTTCATCTATAATCACTGACAAAGTGAGAACGGCGATGCGTGTCTTTGGAGCGCCCGGCCGCCGGCACGTGCTCCGTGCATGGCTTCCGCCGTGCTTCGTGTGCGCGCACGCGCTCGAGGCGGAACATCTTACTCTCAACTCTTCCGTTCTCCCCTTGTCGGTGACTGTACACAGTTTCATTTCCACGAGAGCGCGTGGAAAACAGGTGCTAAATCGAGATCCAGGCTCGAACCAGCCGCTTTGACGGCGTTGTACGTTAAGTATGAAACGAAGCACAGGGGGCGCTCGTTTGGCGCACCCTTTTGTGTCTGAGCGCCGAACCGCAGAGAACAGGGGATGCACTTCGTGCGGGAGAGCATCGGAGGTCCTCGAGCACGCATCCTCAGGGTACACAACCTGTCAGCGAGCGCCGTTATGGCTGATTCATTTCGTTCTTTGACAACGACCCCCTTGCCCCCCCCCCCCCCTATAAAAAAAAGAAAGAAAAAAAAAGCGCTTGTTGAAAACGAACGGCAGATGAGGGAGCACGCGGAGTGGGGCGAGGGAGCCAGAGAGGCTCGATCTCCGTCCGACGCTGGAAGACGAGTGCCAAGAGCGATAAATACGCACCCCAGAATTAGCGTAATTATACTGCGATCGAGGAGCGGGCGAGCTCTCGGGTTGGGGAGAGGAAGAAAAGGGAAGCGGATCTGCTCTCTTTGCAACCCGCGTTCCGGTAAACAGCGGCCGTGCGTGCTCGAGGTCTGCGTTCCTGTTGCGCCGTTTGCCGAAGGAGCGCGCATGGCGGTAGCGCGGTACGATTGGCCCTTCGGTGAGCACGCACGCGGATTCCTGCCTCGGTCTTTTGAGTGTTCGAACGTGAGTTAAGTTTGTGGAGATTAATAGTCTCTTTGCCCGATTCGGAATCATTTGGGACTCGACCCTTTGTGGAGGCGCTACCAGTTTTTCAAAAGATGTCCGGTAAGACTAATTGCTGCTTTTTATCTAGTATAAAAATAAAACATAATGACATATTTTGCTTATTTTTTATGTTACATATTCATTGAAATGTGTGGTACATATTTGTACCACTGACCATTCATGTGGTTCATAGAAAGTGGTGCTTATTCAGTGAAGGAGGTACGTATTTGAAGTTCAACGGTGTCATAAACTGTTTCGGCAGGTCAACACTATCACTGACTGTAGCTTTGCTGCAAGAAGATGTCGATTCAGTACAAAGATGGTGTAATTTGAACAATCTAGTTTTGAACCCCCGCAAAACCCAAGTGATGTCTCTGTTCAGAAAGCGTAGCACATTATCTTATATGTACTGTATGGGAAATGAAACTATAAGTCGGACCACAATAGTTAAAGATCTAGGGGTGTTTGTGGATGATCACCTTTCTTTTAATTCTCACATAAACTCCATTGTTAGCCAGAGTCTGCGCATGTTGGGAATAATGGCCCGCCTAACTAGACCATTTAGCACTCATCATTGTCTGTTGCGACTCTTTAGTACTCATGTACGCTCTAGACTTGAATTTGCATCTGTTATTTGGAACTCTATCTCTAGTACAGCGAGTGAAAAAATTGAACATATACAAAAACGATTTGTGCGGATTGTCTATGACAGATATTTTGGTCGTAAATGTTATTTTCAATATAATTTAATTTTATCCAAACTAAAACTGTGCGCTCTGCATAACAGGAGATCTGTCCGGGATGTTAAGTTTTTGCACAGGTTGATCCATGGGTCCATAGACAGTCCTTCACTTCTTGCTTCTTTACACTTCCGCATTCCCGTCAGTGCTAACTCTAGAAATCTCAGAGTTTTTTATCCAGATATTCATAGCAACTTGTCACCCATATCACGAATTCAACATGTTTTAGACACGAAGTTTTGCAATGTTGATATTTTTTGTACAAAATTGCCTCTTGTTTGTACAGGGTTGCTCTAAAATTGCCAAAACTGTTTGCACGTGTATTAATGTAAACCATATGTATAAGTTTTAAAACATGTGTATAATTTGAAGCATGTATATTTGTTACGATTATGTATTTTGTGCTTCGTGCTTTACCCCAAAGGCCTTTGAGCTGTTGGTAAGCACGCGAAAATAAACATTGAATTGAATTAAACATTGAATTGAATTGAATAAATGAAGGGTAATGTTGGATGCACAAACGTGTAAAAACAGAAGCTTGTGTGTCATTGCGGAACAGCAAAATAAATCGTCCTGCCAAGCAGAAAAGTTCGCGAGGGCCGTCAGAAAAGCAACAGAAACAAAAACCTGCAATAAATCTACGAGCTGTTGAAACCACACACAAATATTCTGGAAGCTTGCCACAACTTCTACGAGACGGCACCACACTTCAAAGTGGTACAATATTGTGCTCTTGCCGCGACACGGTTGCCTGGAGACAGGTTTGCAAGTGGTATACGTACCGCTGTCCTACAAAGGGTTAAAGGGGTACAGAAACGAAAATCAAAATATCCGGAAACCTTTCCTCGAAAATGGGGAAATATTACCTATGATATTCGTAAATGACAATCGCACGCGTTTATTTTAAACGGATGGTTATTTCTTTTTTTTTTTTCATGCGTCCGAAATTTTTAGCGATCGCTTCGAAATCGGCCATTGAGGCGTGCGATGCGTCGTGGGAACTCCGTCTCGATTGTGGCGTCAGGCTCCTCAGCACAGCCAAAGGCTGTCTCGCGTTTCGGAGTGGCGGAGGACCGCACAGCTGCACGGCGACCGTCGTGACGTATTCATTTCGGCCCTTGTAGTCCACGGTGCGTTCCGCCATAATTTATGAACACGAGAGGGCGAGGATTTCTACCACCAAGGGGACTCGGAAGATGTCAGCGAGGACGAGTAGTCACTCTCGCACATGGTGACGGACAGGCGATTCGGGCTAGGATTGTAGGAACCGTCCGACAGACCGACCGTCCGTTCGACAAAATCTGAAGGGGCTCGGGGTCGCCAAGAAATGCCTCGCGTTTAATAATGATTGGCCAACTTGGAGGTTCGTGATATTAGGTGTTTTATTGGTAAGGGTTTATAACCCTCACCAGTTTGGCTTCACTTTTCGTGCAGTCCGCTGAGCTCTTCCATTTTTCTTGGAAAAAAATGGTTCGCACAACCCTTGGTAGCAACCGGAATGTTCTTGGTAGGAAGACCCAGACTCCTGAGGACAGTGGGTCGCCTTTCATAGTCCTCGTCGCGAAAATGTTCACTGTTATAGGCGATCGGTTTTCGCCGGCGCCCGAGACACGACGGACGAGCGAGACGATGCACACGCTTCGGAATATCTCATCGTTCGGAAACCCCTGGGCCGGCGGCAAACGTGATGAATAAACACAGAAACAACTCGGCGGTACCAAAACAATCGCGCGTCGTGCGAAGCACCGCGGTAGCGTCACTGCATTCACGGTAGAGTGTTATATGAGTACTGTGTACTGCCGAGGGTGGCGCTACTGCGGGAGCAGCAACACGTCACGATCCACCGACAAAGCTTCGCCCCCCCCCTCTCTCTCTCTCTCTCTCTCTCTCTCTCTCTCACTCACTCACTCACACACACACACACACACACACACACACACACACACACACACACACACACACATTACGAGGGGCAAGTGGAAAATCGTTTTATTAATTTTTAAATTGCTTTTATTGTGTTCACAAACGAGAGTCCTGACGTTGCTCAGGTGCTGATGCGATGTGGTATGTACCTAAGTAATAAAAGGGCCCTAGAATTTCGTTTCCGTACCCCTTCAACCTGGCCGAAAGAAGCCTATAGGCTGATTTAGTTTCATACCTACTAATTAAGCTTACGGTGACCTCAGTTTACCGTAGCCGAGTTAACCGTCACCAGGTGAGTCACCAGGGGACTTACCTGGTGACACCTCGTTTTCGAGCGAACCGAAGTCGCGTGACTTTTTATACAAACACGCGATTGGGAGGACAGCCGGTAGTTTAAGCTCGAAAGGATCATCGTGACTACTACTACAAAGGCGTCCCGAATCAATGTTACTGCGTGTACGTCTGTCTGTCGCGGCTTGTCTGTAAGATCGGTCTTTGTTTCCTTCTTGTTTTTTATTTTTGTTTTTTTCTCCTCATCGAAAGGAAGGGATGGTAGATGATGACGTCCCCGGGGTCAGCGATGTTAGCGCTTGATTATCCTCGATTTTTGGCCTCGGATCGTTCCGACCGCGCCGACAACGAAAAAAAAAATAAAAGAAATAAGAGAAATCTAGAACAACGTTAATTTTCTTAAAAAAAAACAAAAAAAAACAGTTGCTAGTACTCTTTTGGAAGGACGACCGACGAGGAAAAGGGTATGTTTTGAAAAGAGCAGGAGTAGAAAACTTCGATAGATGACGTTGTCGGACACGCCCCTAACCCTTTCCTCCTCCTCCTCCTTTGTGTTCTCCCGCCGTTTGATTATCTTCTCTCTCGCCATCGCTTTTCCTTTGAGTTCGTTTATGTCTCGCTTTGGGTGATGTAAAGAAGAAAAAAAGAAAGCCGTAACGGCGTTTTTGTTTGTATTGACGTGTGTGAAAACTTTGGGAAGAAGAGGAGAGATCAGCTTGACACTCTACGCGAGTGACAGAAGTGTCTTCCGATGGTTAGCCTGCGGATCGATGTGACTTTCGATCAGCGTTCGTGTTTTGTGTGTGTGTGTGTGGGGGGGGGGGACAAGTTTGACTCTTGGAATTAAGTTTTCGTGTAAAGCCCTGTTTGAACACCTACATCACAGCTCTACCTCAGCGCTATTATTCAGCTCTGGAAATAGCGCCGACTTTGTTGATGCAGCGCTGATACAGCGCTTTATTAGTGTTAGAGCGCTGATACAGTGCAGCATCAGTACTAAGTTACGTTCAAGTCAGCGCTTTATCAGCGCTGTTTCCAGTGTTAACTTGGCTCTGGAGGTATGTGTGAATCGACCTCAATGCTGAGCTCCCACGTACAACCGGCAAAGTTTTCCACGTTAACTTTATTATGTTTGGAACACCCGCAATGACGGCACATCGGACACTGTTCAAAGCTTTCCACCTCGCCGGCGCAAGCGCTCAGAAATGGCGTCAAATACGCGTACTTTAATGGAACACAGGTCACTCTCCTCATTTGCATTAGGCAGAACGACGGCCGCGCCATAAACCACCACTGGTGGATCGAGTGGTTGATTTGGCGATGCTTCTCTCCCCACCCCCACCTCTCGCCGCCAGAATACGTGAAGGAGCTAAGGCTGTAGCGCTCCGAGTCGTGACGTCACAATGGCGGGAGAAGGGAGGCCACGTCGAGAAGAAGGCGCCCACTGTGGTTCGCTGCCCCGACCGCGTCATCTGCTCACTCATGTCACGTGGTTTGTTCGTGCCCATTTCTCCGGCATTAATATACGTTTTAAATGCGCAGTATTTTATAATTTATTATATATAAATAATATAAATGTAATACACAACACGTTTACAAGGTTGGAAGTACCAAATTTAAATAAATAATCATCCCGTAACCGCGGGACCACAGTGCAGTCCCGCAGCTCCCCAGACTTTTCGAATGAACCGGCTCTGGTGCGACATTTTCTTCCCTCGTACGGGCTCCGATTCTGGTAAATTTACGTTTTGTGCGAGCTGCTGTCTGTGTGAAAAGGAATGCCGAGACATTTAAGAAGAAAGGGAACCGAAAAAAATCCAGTCACCGCCGCAGGGAGTTGTGCACACAAGCAAAAGATGGGTCGACGATGTTAACCCTTTCGTTATTTTCAGTCCCACGCTTCTGCCGCTGTTCTCGTTGTGTGGTTCTTTTGTGTTCTCTTGAAACGACGGCATTTTCGTGGATTCGCAGAGCAAGTCCTGCTACGGTATGAGTGACATGTAGTGATGCAAAACTATCGATAAATTGACTATCGATACTATCGATAGTTTTTTTTTCTCAAAAACTATCTATAGTCGACTATCGATAGTACTATCGATAGTTTTTCGATAGTCGACTATCGCAGCTCTTAGGTGCCCGTTTCCGGCTTAAGTGGCGTCGCCGTCACCGTGAGGTCACGAGGATCACGTGACCTCAGGGTTACGCTGACGGCGACGCCGCTCGGAGGAGGAGTAGCAGGCAGGATGAGGAGGGGGAGGAGGAGGGGTATACACTCCCATACCTGCCAACTCTTCCGAATTTTTTGTAAAATGTACGAATTGGGACTAATTTTACGATTTTACGAATCTTGATCTAAATTTTACGAAAAAAGAATTATACATTTTTTTTATTATTTTTTCACATTTTTTTATAAAACCGTTGCCGGCGGTACCTTGTACCGCCACAAGAGGGCGATAGGTACCGCCTATGGCAGCGTCGTGGTTTTTACTTTCCGTCTATCCAGTGGCCACAGATCCAACACCAATCCAAAGCCCAAAGCCTTTGTTCGTATGTTCGGCGGCGCACGTTTGTTCGGCGTGTTCAGACGTGGTTGGCCCTCTCTGTTTCGGTCAGTTTCAACTTTCGAGACGAGAAGTGCGGCGTCTGTGTTTGTTGCACGTGTAATCGTAGCATTCCTCTGGTCGCGGTGGCTTCGCGGCGCAATGGCGAACTCCAAACCTCAAAAGAGGTACTTTCAGGTGTTCCTGAAGTCCTACACATCGGCATTCCCGTGATTCGTGCCGTCCAAAAAGGGAAAGAAGTTTGTATTCTGTAGCACGTGCACGTGTGATGTAAGCGTTTCGCACGGTGGCAAGGTTAACATTAAGCTGCACATTGCTTCGCGTACCCCCCCCCTTCTCCCTCCCTTTGCGGGAGTTTTACGAATTTGAAAGTCCGCAGGTTGGCAGGTATGCACTCCCTCAGTACCCTTCCCTCCTCCTCCTCAAGAGCTGCGCTCTAATTCAATGTAACGTTGCAAACGACTTTCTTTTTCTTTTTTTTTACATTTGCGTTTTGTTGTTAGTGCAGCTCGCAGCGCAGGTGTTTGGCAGCCGGCCAACTCTCTTCGGCCGTGGCTTGCTGTGGCAAGCTTCACTTTTAAAGGTTATATCAAAGTTAGTTCCAGTAAGAATGCAATTCCGCATTAAAATGTCTTCTCAGAGAAAGACGGCAGACGAACATCGAGTTGGCTCTGCGGCCGGCCTCTGTGCCTACGCCCCTGTAAAGCGTGCTGCCCCGCGCGTACACTGTTCTTACGGGGAAGCATAAATCAGGAGCTACACGTCTTGAAAGATTATTTAGGTTAGTTGTAACATACATTTTTTTCTTTTCACATTTGCCTTAGTCAACATTACAGAAAGGGTGTAGGACATACACAAAAAGGTTAGTTGTAACGAAATTTAATTTAAAAATTAACAAAGTGAATAAATAACGCAATCAGACAAAGAAACTGTCTAGCTTCTTTTCGACAAGCCTGTCGACGAAAAAGTCGATGTCTGAAAAAAATAATAAGTCAAGTCTGGAGATGTAAGCTGTTATAAAGAATTTCTAAAAGCAGTGGGGTTGATGATCTTGTACTGAGGTTCAAGCCATGACTAAGCACGAAATAAAGACGTATTAAGCTTGCTGCGGAGTGCATCATCGTCGCAACCAGCTTCGTGGAACAAGCTAAAGCGAACCATCTCATCACATAAAAAAAGTTTGATGAACACGCTCTCTTCCCAAGTAAAAACAAAAAAAGAAACTTGCTAATTACTGCCTATATATGTTGTAGTAGACATTGGCCACCCAGATGCGCCCTATAAGTTGCAAATTATTATCTATTTTATTTCATAATACTATCAGTCTTTCATGGAACTACGACAGAGCCTCTAAAGCCTAAAATGATGGCACGTCCGCTACTAGTTCGTCGCCATTTTGTTTTACTTCCTAGGGCGCGTATAAATATCAATGAGTTCATTAGTGGAAGCGGTCACTTTTTTGTTTCGTCACCGCTTCGCCCCGTCCTCTCCACAAAGACACACGATAGGCTATTTGTCCTTTGTGTCGCCATTTATTAACTTCCAACAGGGAGGATTCGCGGGGACCGGATAGTTCGCCAAAAACAAAAAGGGAGGAGGATTTTCCGAATAATAATTTACGTTAATCGATAATCCGATACGGGTTCGCCGCTGCTGGCAGTCCGCACTTCATTACGTGTCTGCAGTCGTTCCGATTTGTCCAATCACTACGCGGAAGTGGTAACAGCCAAATCCAAACAAAGTCCCCCGGTCGTTGGTCCGTCGGCGGACAGTCTCGCTTTTCCCTTTACTGTTTTGTTTCTTCCAGTCACGATGTCCCCAGACACCAATCATCGACGCAGCAAAGGCAAACACAGGACGAGTGTTTGCCATCGCTTCGGGTCGGTATCTGTATAACACCTCAAACAAAAGAGAAGATGGGAGCGAACGCTAGCGCGCACACCCGGACGGCGCGCCACACACACACACTAACATATACTTATCCTAGCAAACGCACATACATCCATAATGGACCGACCCATTGTTTCCAAAACCAAAGTTTGCGGCGCCTGCCCCGCCCTCCCGCTGTTCGCACCACAATCAGTCGAGCTAGCGGCAAGAGCAGCGTGACGCGGCGGGGCGTGCTGGTATGGAGTCATCGCTACGTGCTCCGTTTCACCGTGACTCGGGGAGTGGCCGAAGCTAAGCCTGCCAGCGGGCCAATCAGAGCGTCGAACGCCACATCGTCAGAGTGTACTCCTCCGGCGGAGAGCTGTCACGTGGCTCGATGTGTTGCTCCGATTGGCTCGAGGGGGTTCGTAGCGTTCCATGTTTGCCGACTCGTGCTGGAAGCGGAACGTGGTTCCCGGTGGGTTCGATCGCATTAGCCCTTCCGCATCCCCAAATCTCGTTCGCTTCCAAGTTTTGTGGCGGCGTTCCGCTCCGAAACGCGGAAAGCCTCGTTCATCATCCGGATCCCGCGGCCTCTTCTTCTGCCCCTCCCTTCTGAGCAGAACGTATACGGACGCCGGGACTACCACGAATGAACGACGGCGTATCGCTACGCCGGCGGAGGACAACTTCGTCGTCGTCTCGGTGGTGTCTGTCGTCTGCGTCGGGGAAAACAGAAAGACGATTATGAGAACGCACGGAGACCGTGTGTGGGCAGTGGGAGTGCACCTCCGCGGGAGCTGGAGCACGAAGCGACAAGGAACGGACGTGGCCGACACCGTTGGAGAAATCGGGACCTATTTACGGAAATACTGGCATCTACATTAGTTTTGATTACACTAAAGGCGGAGTCGCACTGCTTATGCATCATACAAAAGACAGTCTGCATACAGATTCGAATGCGAGTCACCGTCGAGATCCATGCTTCGAATGCCGCATGGCAATGAGTTGAAGGAGAAAGCTCGGCACTCGCAGCTTTTGAACTACGGATATCGCCGTGACTCGTGTTTGCAGACTGTCTTTTGTATGGTCAATGAGCAGTGTGACCCCAGGTTAACGTATTTTGAGCTCGAATTCGGTGTGTGAGATACAAGCGTGTCATATTCCCGGGGACATTGGTTTAGTGGGAATGCAGCGAAGGTCACGGGAGTGCCGATTAAAATGTGCACGCGCACTTCTTTCTGTGCGAATGTCTCGGGATGTTGTCCTGGAGCATAGCGCATACGAGTGAGAATCGACCGGATTTATTTCCAACGTGTAATTCCAAGAACGAGAGCGGATTATTTAACGAACATATATATCAAATATATCAAAGCCCACTGTCTCTTCGTAAATTATGTAAATTGCCTTTGTGAATGCATCTCTTCAAGACACGTGGTTGCAACACAACTCATAAAATCAATATATATAAAAAGTTACTTAACATGTTTTAGTTGCAATTCTTCAGGATAGTTATGCCCCCATGTAATATCCGTAGAGTAAGATAAACACACAGTGAAGAGGATATCTACGGAACGAATCCCCCCTCCCCCTTTTTTCCTTTAAACAGAAAAAAATATATATATAATAACGCAATTAAGCACATATTAAAAAAGAAAAAAAGAAAACCACTGAACAGACTTTGGTCGCTGCCAAAACGAGCCACTTTTTTGCGGATAAAGCCCGGATGACTTCATTTATCTTGATGCCAAAAGAGAAGAACGAGTTTCAGACATTCAGTTCCTTCTAGGCCTCCTTTTCGAATCTGTCAAATGCTTCGTTTGGATTTGATGCTGGTACGTCGGGTGAAGCCGAACTTCTAAGAGAGAAACCATTGCTGAAACGACCCAGATAGATTGAAGCGCAGGCTGCCTGCGGTGATGTCTTATGTGAAACATTTATTAATCTTATTCATGTTACATGCTTCTTTTCTATTTTATTATTTTTTTCTACTCAGGGTGTAGCCGGTTCTCAAAAAGTGCGACGCGCAGTTAGTAACACGTGACACGGGGAACGAATCGTGCCTCATTTATTTCTAAAGGACGCGAATAAAACGACGGAGTAAAAAAGAAGTAATCGGAACAAACTTGGAAACTCTTCTTAAAGTGTAATAGAGTTATTGAAATTTACGAGCTTATAGGGAGAGATTGAAAGAGAGAGCGAGGGAGGAAAAAATAAGATTGCGCTTATTTCACGCTCGCAATAATCGTGCCGATTTTATTTATGCATCTCGCTTCATTCATTCTGTATGCCTTCCATAGCTCCGCTTTTTGGCACGTCGGTATTTCGCGAGGAAAAATGAGATTCGAACCTCGTTTCGGCACGGCCTATTCTTCATGCGCCCGCGGTTTCTGCGCTGGTGGCGCAGGGCAGATGCACTGTCTCGCTAGCAGAATGTGGATTAATGAGCATGGGAGAAAAGATTACTCTCCCCTTTTTTTTTTGGTTTTTGAGTGCGTGGGCGGGTGGGGCGCGTGGTTTACGGCAAGTAATGCGACGGTACTCGAACTAACGTGACCTTGGAGTTTCTTCAGTACGGTTTCCACACCATTGCTAGGTGTCGTGTGGGAAAGCATTCTCCGCAGGGGCGTCGTTGGTCTTCCCGGCTGGAACTTTAAAGGCACAGAGACATATTTTTCGGTTGCATTTTTGTTTACTGTACATAATGTGTGTGGCATGAGTAATTAATTACATAAATCCTGCAATGTAAATGATGTCAAGTCGCGGTAAATAATTTATTATAGCGTTCTTGTTACCCGGTGAATTTGGTTGCGATTGCTGGGACGCGCGGGATGCGTATTCGGAAAAGCCTCTAATCGGCGCGTTTTCATGAACGTCTTATCATCTGTTCATGGGTGGGGAGGAGTGTGGTCCGTGGAGGCTAACTTCCTTAAAGAAACACTAACAACCCCCCAGTTTTTTTGTTTTTTTTGCCAGGTGATTTATTATGGTGTCAGAGACTACCCAGTAAATATTTTGCTACAGCGTCTCGTGTATATTCAATAGAGTAAAGAAAAGAAAAAACGCAACTGCTCGAAATCCAAACCGAACGTGAACTGGAGAGGAAGTAGAAATGTAGAAGAGGAGAAAGTTACCGGAAGTCACGTGGTTATGCAATTTTTTTTTCAATCAACGTATTTGCAGTTTTTAGAAGCCACAAAAAATGGGTATCATATTTTCTGTCTATTTTTAGTATTGAGTGTTTGCCTTCCATGAACCACGACTTTAGTTACCTCTGGTGGTTGTGTCTAAACCATACAAAACGGCACGTGTCCACGGAGAAGAGTGAGCTCGACTCAAACCAACCAGTTCTCGATCGGCTGTTTTCGGGCGGAAAGAAAACGAATTTCAAGCCGCAAATTGTGTTCTGGGTAGTTTGGCTCTCATATGTGATGTACAACTAAGACCTTGGCGAGCATAAATACCATGTGAGTGTCCCTTTAACGGTTCACGCGCTAGCCTTTAGCCGACTCCCAAGTTCGCTTACGCTTATTGGGTAAGAAATTTTGGGAGCCGACTAAAGGCTAGTCAATCGCTGAGGCGTGTTTACCTAAGCCTTGGTCCTCCTTTCCTCTCTCCTCCGCCCGGCCGTAAAGCAGGCCATGTGAAGTCCCCAATCACAGTGCCGAATTCGGCTCGTTGACTTAACTTCACAAGCTTTTCTGAATACGCAGTCATGATCTAGGGATGATGTCGCATTCTGGGGTCACGGGCAGTTTAAGAAACGAACAGCGTATCCCGATCGCGCGTGTATATAATGCAGAAGGTACAGACGCGTTATCAACGTTACGCGCGCTGAATTGGCTGATTTCTAAAGGTTACGCCACTACGTCAACCCCCCCCCCCCTCTTTTGAAATGATGATATCCGCGGCGTCCGTCGCGGTGTCACGTGTTTCCGAGTCTCACGCGACACCGTGACACGACGTCATGTGACACCTTGACGTCACATGACGTCAGGGTGTGACATCACACTCTGACGTCACATCGACAATGGTTCCCTCGCGTAAGGTGCAAGATGCATAAGGATGTATGAAGCCGCGGTCGCAATTATACAAAGAACAATCTGCAGACACTGAGACACGTTCTTCCCTGTATGACGGTCACATGGGTCATACAAAACACTAATCGTAGCCATCGACATTTCCGCCCTTACTGCATTAAGAAACAAAATGGCGGCGCCCACGAGATTTATCTGAGAATGGAGTGCCGATACTCTAAGCGTTGCTTATTTATAGTGGCTCTAGATTATGCTACCGCCTTGACGCCATATTATACCGCCCAAAGTTTGTAGATACGTTTACTCCGGCACGTGCCGGCGGCACTCCGGAGAGAAACCGAGGAGAGGAGAAGATGAGAGCGCGCGGTAACATCAGAGCGGCGAGCTCTGATTGGAAGGATTAGGGGTAGGCGTAAAGGCTAGCTGCCTTTCTGTCCATCCACAGTTTGATCGCGTTCGAACGCCGAACGCCGCCGTTCGAACGCGAAACACTGCGAGGAGACGCTCTGGATGGCTAGTTGGGCTAGTTGGTTTTGCATCATGGTGGAATACGCCAAAACAACGAGGACGAAAACGAGGGAAGAACTAGACAGGACGCGGCGCTCTGGTTCGCTCTGATTGGAGGGAGGCAGGGGATAGAGACGATAGCAGCTAGCTTGCGTCTACCAATTAACACTTTCGATCAATATCAAAGTGGCAATGCGGGCGAGTGTGTGCATTCTTACAAATTGCTAATGCAGCGCGCCATAAACAAGGACAGAAAAAGGCAGAAGACAAAACGCGCGGGGACGTCAGAACTTGACACTCGGACGTCAGAACTTGACCTCTCCCTCAGTGTTTCTGCGCGTAACTAAATTCACGACGAGGGACGTGTGTGCACTCTGGCCTAAGCATGCATTCGGGCGTTTCAGGAGTGGTCGGTGAGCCGACGTGACGCTGAGTCGGTCTTTTTCGAGCGTAACCGCCCGTGCGCAAAAACTCGCTCTGGGAAGTTTTCTTTTCGGCGCCAGGTGCACGTGTCCACCTTGCTCCTTCGCGAAGCTAATTCGGGGGCACGTTCTCCCGTCGGACAACGGACTTTTTGAACGCAAGGGGCCGTTAGAAAGCCTTTCGGTGTAGGCCTGTCGTGTCGTCGCTCGCTTCACTTTCAGTCGCTCGCTAGCTAATAGTTCCTCCTCTCGGCTTAAAAGGAGTGAGAAACAAAGAGCTGCAGTTTTTTTTTTCTTCTTTCTTTATTTCCTTTGTATTCTCCTATACCTGTCTTTCGGGCATCACGCTACGAGCGATTTCACTAAGCACCGAAGACGTGCCGGTGAAAGCGACGAAAGGGAAAGAAAAAAAAGTAAAAACAGGAGCAAGAAAGCAATACAACAAAAGGAGAAATGAACAGAATCGTGCAAACTTGAGGAAGGATCTGTTCAATTCTTTTTTGTGCATTTTCTTTGCAAATGTTTTTTTCTTTTTTTCTTCTGGGTGCGAAAGAAATTGTCTTTTCTCGCCATTAATATTCGGCCTCCTTCTCCTGGCCTCCGACTTCGGAAGAGTTTGGGCGTTTGGGAAACTCCACTTGTTACCGTGCTGTTTTTTTTTTTAGTCAAGTTGGCGATAAGGCTGTTTTCTTTTTGCTCTCTGTTGGCTTTACTGTTTACTGGTCGTGTGCCCCCCCCCCCCCCTTTTTTCCTTTCCCTATTATTTTTTCCTTCTTAAATGTTATTCTGAAGAAAAATAATGGGACCAGAGTTTGTTCGCGATGTGTCAGCGATTTGTCGTTTTTGCTCAGACCTTTCTCTCTTCGACCTTTGTTTTTTACGCCTTGGGTGCGCTCGGTTCCGTCCTCTGTTCTTTTTCTAGACTAAGCAGAAGAGGGAATTTCGTCGGTGCTGGTTTGGGTTAGCCTTATAGAGAAACTGACCATTTTTCTTTTTTCACCCTACCCTTTATTTTGTTTTTTATTTAAACATATGATATAAATGTGCACTGCCCGCTCGCTCCTAGCGAAGCTTTTGATTGCCGAGTGCCTTTTCTTTTTTGCCAAAGGGGGTAGTGAGGGCTCCCTCCTCTTCCGTCTATGCGTAAGATAGGTTTGCATGGCGAGATTAAACTTGCTAGAACCCGGCACGCGCTGCCTTTGTTTCTTTTGAGCGCCGCGTCGGAACAATCGGGCGTAGGTAAACAAGGAACGTGTGCAAACGCCGAAGCAAAAAGGTCGAGACGTTGTCTGTCCCCATTTTTTTCTACTATTGTACACTTTTCTCGGTCTTCTGCCTCAATATAGGGTTGATATCATTATATGCTAAACTTCCACCAGGTCGCCTTTGCACTAATAGTATTTTCAAAAAATAGGAAGTTCGCCGAGTTTGCGTAGGTTTCTCAGAGCGAGCGGGTTCCACCAGTGGCACCTAGAAGACAAGCTAGAGCCCCGCTTACTCGAGGATCATCCCCGGATATCCGCAGTCAACTGGCCGGTGCGGAGAAAAACGAATCAGATTGGGCGAATTGCGGATCGGATGCCAGGGACTGCGGATGCGGATCCGAGGTCCGAATCTACGTGCTTGCTGAAGCAGCCCATAGCGTGTGCGACCGCAGTGTGTAGAGTGAAAAGTGGGTGATACTATGAAATGCAACTAGTGCATCGTCGAATGTTTTGCGGGAGAAAATTACTCTTAGAAGAAAGGTGCCAATCGGGGAGAAAATTGTTATTTACGCCAAGAAGGACTTGAGGCCGGATTCACGAAACAGTTTTACGCCAAAAACGTGCTTATGACAAAACGTAAGAACAAATTCGTATTCACAAAACGAAATTGTCGTAACCTTTGCGTAGCTTACGATGGAATCCTACGACTTCTCCGAAGCTGTTTTACGCACTCTCTTTACGATAAAATCAACGTGGCTCACAGCGTCGCTCAGTTACTTCGTCGCGACGACCAACGGACATTTACTTTTCTACGTGCTCTTCTCGCTAGCTGGCTCGGCGAGCTCGGCAGAATAGAAGCCTAGCAAGGCACTCCGACCTGCTCCGACGCAGGGTTGCTCCGACGGTCCTTGGCCAAGACCGTCTGCCCACGACCGGCTGGCTTGCTGAATGGAATATGCCCGCGCGACCCTTGTGGACCCATTTCGTATGATTCGTTTGATCGCTGACCTCAATTTTATATTAAGAGGTCAATCTCTTCTCGTTGTCATCCGTCCACTCGTTTTTCGAGGAAGCGGTGACACGAACGCTGTCGTCGAAAAGGGACTCTCAACGATTCTATCTCCTTATTTTCTGTGATATAGAGCTCAAATAACCGCCGTATGAATTACCTGCGCAACATATGGTACAGTCGGCACGGAATGAAACGCGAACAGTGGGTGCATGGTTTTCGCTACATGCTGCACCACCTGAACCAGATGGGAGCTGCAAGAAGATGGCTCCTCCTTCGGTGTGTTAGACTCTTGCTCAGTGCATCCAAACCTTCGGTGTTGCGTCTCTAGGTGACTCAGCGTGGGTCGAAAACCATGCGCTCCGTGTTCGCGTTTCATTCCGTGCCGACTGTACGTACACTTTGTTATTAGTATGCCATTTTTATTCGGACACGACGGTACGTCAACGCTGTCGTGATAGAACAGTTCGTGGAAGCTACACGATGCCAGTCCTACCTTCCTCTCCCGAGTGTCAAGTCAGCATAGGGTTTCAGTCGTACAATATCGGTCCCGAAGCGCGCTTACCAAGACGCGGTCCAACAGCGCGAATCCAGCACTTCGATCAAACGCGCGTGTCCGCTCCGAGCCTGAACAGGCATTTACGTTGCTCTTGCTGACACTCTCGTAGTTCCTACGCATCCCCTTGGACGTCGGCTCGTTCCTGCATCTCCGAGGTCGCGAAAAATGCCGCGGCGATTTGTTTTCTATCTACGCCGCTTTGCAAACGACCGGCACGGGCTGTCTTCTTTTAGCAACGATGACAGTTGTGGTCACTTCGTAGCGATCGAGTAGCAATCGACGAAGGCGGTTATCCCGGCATCGGCATTCGGGCCCGTTTATATCGTGTTAGCGTTGACATTTCATTGGACGAACGCAAACCCCAGACAAGCGAAAGCGGAAAGGCCGCCTGCGTTTGTTATTCAAAATCCACGTGCTCCCGAACTTCTCCGAACCATGCCGAGCTCTCTGATTGGTTGTTCGTGTTGCCGAAGGCGCCGTCGCCATGGCAACAGCCCGCTCTCGCGGGGATCGGGAGCTTGCGGGACATCGGAAGTTCTAGTTTTTCCGCACGAGAACGTCGCTTTCCTCCTCTCATTTATAAAAGCGTTCGTGAATACCAATTTCTCCTCTTCTTAGGATGTTCCCAACTTACGAACTTCTTGGCTAAGCTGTCGTTACCTAAGCTATCGTTACCGTCATGCTCTGGCAGACTAAACTCCTGCTGCATGCCCTACGTAAAGGGCAGGTGACACCCTTCGTGCTTTGGATTGACTGCGCTGGCTCGTAGTGTTCGTTGCGGTCTGTCCCAAGGAGAAACTGCGTTTAGAACTGACGCCTTTCTAGCAAAAAGAGAAAGTGTTTGGAAGGATTTTTTGTTTTGTTTTTAATGCTGAATATGTCTTTATTGAACCACCCTCTGGTGGGTAAGGCCTAGAAGTGGGAGAAGGATAGGGAAGGTTGGCCTCGGCGCAAACACATTTTGATATGCAAATAAGTTGGGATGCTTTTTTTTGCCTCTAGACTTTTGTTTGCGTTTAGTTTTCTAGATTAGTTAATTCATACGAGGGAGTCCTTGACTCGTCACGATTATTCTACCTTCGGCGTACTATTTTTCGGCGGGATTAGAGGGCTCTTGTATACTCGTACATGCATAGAGTGGTGCCATCTCAATTAATTTACCGCCCGACCATTTCTTCTTTCAAATTCTGGCAATATGCGCAATCTTTTCTGTGATCACGTACAAGTGCTTGGAAATTAGTGTTGCGTAGCTCGGTGGTGTTTTCATCCTGTGACTGAGCAGAATTTTACCAGAGGGGACCACTGGCCCAGCAGCCCTCTTCTGTGTAGGCAGAACCTTGATTTTCGGGGGTGTGGCCTTTTCTGCGGATCTTCTATCGTAACGCAGTATAGTTGACACAGGCAGCAGTGTAAAACGTTTATACAAAACTGAATTAAAAAAAGAATTGACCCGTAACGAAAAACTGGGTAAGCGGGCATTAACACACACACACACACACACGCGCGCGCGCGCGCACACACGCACACACACACGCACGCACGCACGCACGCACACACACACACACACACAGCACACACACACACACACACACACACACACACACACACACACACACACACACACACGCGCACGCACACACACACGCACGCACGCACGCACGCGCACGCGCGCGCACACACACACACACACACGCACGCACGCACGCACGCACACACACACACACACACACACACACGCACACACACACACACAAATACGTTTTAGTTAGGGGTTTTAAAGAAGCATTTCTTCTTACGCCGAGCACAATGCATCGCGGTGTTTCGTACACGTGTAATACAACGCTCACGAACGCACGTACGCACTCAACATCAACAAGCAAACCTAACTACCCCCCCCCTTTTCCCCCTAAAAGAAAAGAAAACCCTTAAGTTTTTTTTCTTTTTCTGAGTGCTTTCGTTGGAATAGAGCAAATAAACAGTTATTTTTCATCTTATTATTTCTTTATCAGATAAATCGCTCTATTTTTGAAATAAACGAAGATCTGTTGTTTTCGCGCGAGATTGACGGGTTTTTCGGTCCGAGAGAAACGGGCAGGCGTGTCTCCCTCGCTCTCGTTGTTGTCTACTCCGTTTGAGCTTAGGATGGAGCGCGGCCGACTCACTCTCCATCCCAGCCAATCCAGCGCCAGGAACATATCGTCTCTGTGCACCTCCCGCCGGTCACGTGACAGTCAAGCGTCATTGGATTGGCGGCTCCGATTTCTCGTAGCGTCCGCTGGGGTCCATCGTAGGTTGGAACTTAGTGTTGGGAGGCTCTCGCTCTCTTGCCATGCTTGCTCGCGTTTGTAATCCCGCCACCGGATCTATTTGATTTCTCTATGGGCTTTCATTCTCCGCACTCGGATTGATGGCTCTTGCGTGCTCACGCACTCGCGATTTTTTTTATTACCGTTTGGTTGTTTGCTTGTTGATGCGAAGTACTGTTGTTGTTTGTTTGTTCTTTTTTGTTATTTTGTTTTCGCACGAGTGACGCTCTCAAAGAAATATTTGCCTCTTCAATCTGCTTCTTTGCGGCTCTTTTTTTTTCCTTGTTCTTTCTTGTTATTTTTTCGCCATGTATCGTTTCATGCCAGACGAGTTGGCGTAATGATTTTTTCTCTTTTCCTCCCCGTGCTTTATATTTATGACGAACATGATGGTAAACCTGAGATTGGGGTAGGAAAATGCAATGTTTTCCTTTTCCTAAGCCCTGTCCCAGGTTTACCATCATGTTCAACTTACACCTGCACTCTTACTTGTTTTTCCTATATTTATGTTCCATCATTCCTTCGTGCTTTGTGCCTGTTTCTTTGCTCGTGTTCTAGTTATATTGGTTGGCGAAAGGGAAGCACAGAAGGAAATAAAGAAGAAACCTTGGGAAAGAGAGAACTATAATTTTATAAATAACTTTTTTTTATTGAAAAAAAAAAAGATGGAATTTAGAGTTATTAGTTATTGTCAAACATAATGGACCTTTTCCGAGAAGCGTTCTGTGCACGCGCGAGCGCCCGATGCCAAGCGGCGGAAGTGTGCACGAAAAATCGAGAAATTCGGAAGGAGGCTGTGGATCAGCGAGTAGAAAACGTAATTGCAGCATACATATAATTGTGTTACGCAAAAAAAAAAAGAAAGCGGACGGAAAGAATAACACGACGTTTAAGTGGACGCCACGGATGCCCCACTTGGACGGCGCGTTGGGCACGCCCCGCTGCTCAGAGAACGAAGAAACTGGTAGCGTAGCTCCCATTATCGACTGGTAGCGCAGGTAGGTCCCTTCCTCGATTTTTAGTTCGTGCAGCCACCGCCTGGTGCCGTCGGTATGTGA
This sequence comes from Ixodes ricinus, assembly GCA_037355805.1. NCBI lineage: Eukaryota > Metazoa > Arthropoda > Arachnida > Ixodida > Ixodidae > Ixodes > Ixodes ricinus. Next base: position 7,520 of record JAZHYW010013286.1, on the reverse strand, counting down.
AAAATGTCCATTGCGTCACTAGAGCGTTTTAGGGAACCAGGTTTGCACGTCCGATACGGTGCGGTCCGGTACGAATTGCGCATGTGCGAGTCTTCTGCGGTAGCGCATGCGCAGTGCGTACCGGAGGGCCCATCCTGCCGTGCGGGATGTGCAAAAACGATTCCCTAAAACGCTCTAATAATTTGTAGTTGGTCTACCCGTTTGAGAGGGCACAGAAATATGCACGTGCCTGCCATCTCGGGGAAAAAAAAAAAACGGTTGAAGCCGAGCTCATGATGCTTACGGAAATGGCCAGCGGAAGGAAAACAAAGTGTGTGCGTTTATTTCCGTTCCCGCTCACCGTTTCCGTAAACCTTCTTTACGCGAGTTAGCGAGAAATGCTCTAGACGCCAACAGATTGAGAAACGCCTGGGCGTGCCTTACTGTGTTCGCGCTTCTCACCTGAGCTTTGGACACGGTGTGAGAGTCTGCCGGTGCACATGCTGCAGGCACCGTCTCAGGCGTCTTTCTTCCTCGTATGACACACATTGGTCACTGCAAAAAGCTGCCCGCCAGACATGTTCCAAACGTACCTTTAGCATATGTATCAAACATTTGAAGATGCTCGAGGGCGTGATAATTTTGTCATCGTGCCTGCAGCGAACGTCGAGTCTTTTGCTTGTTGTACGAGCGGTGTCACGACTCACGAGTGAGGTTCGTATCTGGACTGTACATCAATCTAAAACCATAACCCCCCCCCCCACCCCCCAAAAAAAAAGTATAGGAAGGCGAATTTTGATTAACTTCAGAAACGCAGCGTCGGATGAAAAATGTGACGATGGACCTTCGATCGTTCCAGCAGGAAGAACAAGGACTCGATGCATACTTAGCACCTGTAGGCATCTCGTTAATCATTCTGTAGAGGTTTTGAGAGGACGTAATTATGGTTTGCCTTAATTTCCTTCAGAGAATTTTTTTTGTATGTGGTTGGTGTTTTGTTTTTAAATCTTGTTCATTAGCAACGGTTTGGAGACAATTTGGGAACTCGACAGCATGAACTACGTCTTTGCTCGCGGTGCTCGCTAAACTGCACATCCTGCTATCGTCTCGGTACGCTGGCTTCAAATTTCTTCTCCTTTTTTTTTAATTTTAGGGTCTGTATGCATGTTGTAGCTAAGAACGTAACTTCAAAGGACCGCGACTATGATTGAGGTTGCTGTAAAAAAATAATTGCTCCCTGCAAAAAAAGAAAACTACACTACACTTTTATATTGTTAGGAATTAAAATTTAGCCGTGCTTGCAAGTACAGGATGTTTTGTACAAATGTAGGGCCCTAGTTTAAACGGTCCCTTAGTTCCTTCTCGGACCTCTTACAGCTCGGCCTGATGTGTGATACCCCGGATAAGAAAGGTAATTATAGTGTCAGCTTGAAATATGGATGTTGCCGTGTAGGGTTAGAGGTATTGTTTCTTACATTTTATAGTTCTGATCTTGAAGTTGTGAGCCGTGGCTTTCGCACTTTTGTGTGTACTACTATTATAGTTTTGTCTCTCTTCTTTTCGAGTTGTGTCGTTTGGAGGTATTCGCCCTGCACAGCCAGTCGCGAGAAACGTTTTCAGAACTTTAAAGTTTAGTGGCGTAATCCAGGTTTTTGCAACTTCTTTTTTGTTTTAACGTTGTTCCTTCCTAGCTTCCGCACGGTATGTGTGATCGATGTTAAATAATTAATTATGCGTTGGTTCGCGATTGACATGCGTTGGGTTCCACTCGGGAATTTTATTAACGCACTTTAGTGTTTTTTCTGTGTTTTTGGTGTCAATTGTCCTATAACGCGTGAAAAACCCTCCAGCTTGGGCCCTTGTAAAATCTGCTATATCCCCCCCCCCCAGAAAAAAAACAAATAAATATCGGTTTTAATAATTGGCGTTTGATGAGTGGTACTAAGCCTTTGTTTTGTTCTTATGCTCCCAGGGGCCTTTGGAACGTTCCCTTCATCAATACGGTGTACCTGATCAACGGCACGCTGCTCCACTCCAAGGAAAAGTTTCCGTCGTTCATAAGCGGGCTGCTGGATCCGGACATGGCCTTCTGCAAGAACATGAGGGAGAAGGTGAGCGACGTGCTGTCTCCGAAATCGGGGTGGCGGAACGAAGCGGAACATCTAACGTATGCATTTAATGTAGCTTTAATTAGAAGGAGATACTTTACTTAACGAGAAGGAGCGACACATCTGCTACTTCTGTTACACGCAAACGGCAAACTCGTGGAATCTAATGACACACAAAGCTGCACTTGAAGGCCGACGACCAGACTCGAGATTCTGCAAGGCAGAAGATCCTTCTCGTCATGGGGGAAGGAGGAAACGGGCAATGGTGGACCGGATAGAAGGGGGCAGAGGAGGAAGTGAGGGTAGAGTGAAAAGCGCGACTACTACCGCAAAAGCAGTTTTTTTTTTTCCCCGGGATTGTCAATTTGGGGGAAGAGAGGGTAGGTGCTAGAAATGTTTGGGAGGTCTCCCGGAAAAAGGGGGTTGTATACAATAGGCTTTTGTACCTTATGTATGAAATTCTTGGGACCGTTGTTGGGGGGTTTGTACCTATCACTGCTCACGGGACGCCGAAGCGTTATCGAAAGTAGAAGGCTCGCGTTGGAGCCGGGAAAACAGAAGTACTCTCCTGCCTCTCTTATCTTTCTTATCGGTGACTATACACCAACTCATGTTTACAAACAAACCGGAGCGCCCGGAGCGCCCTAGCGGACGCCACCGGCGCCGCGCATGCGCGATGGGGGTGTGGGCAACAAGCTCGCCGTCGCCCATAAACAAACCATTGGAATGCGATGTTGTCGGCGTCAGTGTGAGTCCCCCTGCCCTTTATCGCTTTCGAATTGTTGATTTTACGTCTTCCTGGCAATGTCTGACTACATGGGCGGCGTCAGCGAAATAAACGAGGCTCGTTACACCGCAAAACTTGGCGTGAATAATCTGACATGCGGCGATTCATTCCGCGTGGACGCCGCAGAATGTACGCTAAAGCCTGATTCACATGATGAGATTTCGCTCGCAATTTTCAGTCGCGACGTCGCTCGGGCTGCAAAAGCGTGAACCGTAGCTGAGATGGTCGACGTCGATACTGAAAATCGCAAGCAGAATCGGACTTAGTGAATCAGGCATAACAAGTCGGTGATGGCCGCTGGTAACAATAATCAACATCTCCTTGTATCTACTGTTTACGTCGTGCCTGCTTACCAACCTTCAAACTTAAGTCTTTTGAGGCCTGCACTTACTTCTTATCGCAAGTACCGGGTCAACATTTGGTCTACGGGCCGGTGTCGTCTAAAAGAGCAGACGACAAGCAGAAGCGTTTGAAAGAGCAGACGACAGTTCGAACGATCAGACGGCCGTTCGAACTTCAAGACGCACTGAACGTAGTCCGCAGGTGGGCCGTACAACTTGACGGTTTTCCGGCGTTCATGTTGGAACAAAACAAATAAATCTGATGACCACAAGTATCCGTGAATTCAACCCAAAGTGCTTCCCGCCCAAGCAATTGTGGTCCGGCGGCGTCTGGTTTACCATTTTTACGGCACATATCCACGTTCTCGGACGAACCGAGAACATGAAAACTGATCTTCAAACCTTTCTCGACTCTTTTGGAACAGCCCCAGTCGCGGCGGTTTGACGAAAAGGCATGTTTTCGTCAGATTCCTTTCAAAACAACGCAGGAATACACGCCTCACATGGGGCCTTCCGCCCACAGCCCCAGACCGGAAGTGCGACCGACGCGCCACCACCGCGCCGTGACGTAACAGAGATGACACGAACTCATCTCTGTGACGTCATGGCGCGGTGGTGGCGCGCCAGTCGCACTTCCGGTCTGGGGCTGTGGGCAGAAGTCCCCATGCCAGACGTGTATTCCTGCGTTGTTTTGAAAGGAATCAGACAAAAACCTGCCTTATCGTCAAAACGCCGCGACTGGGGCCGTACCAAAAGTGTCGAGAAAGGTTTGAAGGTCAGTTTTCACGTGCACGGTTCGTCCGAGAATCTGGATATGTGCCGGGAAAAGGGAAAAGCAGACGCCGTCGGACAACGATTGCTTGGGCGGAGCACTGGGTTGAATTCACGGATACTTGTGGTCATCAGATTTATTTGTTTTGTTCCAACATGAACTCCAGAAAACCGTCAAGTTGTGCGGACCACCTGCGGACTACGTTCAGTGCGTCTTCAAGTTCAAACGGCCGCCTGATCGTTCAAACTGTCGTCTGCTCTTTCAAACGTTTCTGCTTGTCGTCTGCTCTCTTAGACGACGCCGGCCCGTAGACCAAAAGTTGGCCCGGTCCTTGCGATAAGAAGTAAGTGCAGGCCTAAAAAGACTTAAATTTGAAGGTTGGTAAGCAGGCTCGTCGTAAACAGTAGATACAATGAGATGTTGATTATTGTTACCAGCGGCCATCACCGACTTGTTATGCCTGATTCACTTGGTCCGATTCTGCTTGCGATTTTCAGTATTGACGTCGACCATCTCAGCTACGGTTCACGCTTTTGCAGCCCGAGCGACGTCGCGACTGAAAATTGCGAGCGAAATCTCATCAGGTGAATCAGGCTTTAGCGTACATTCTGCGGCGTCCACGCGGAATGAATCGCCGCATGTCAGATTATTCACTCGAAGTTTCGCGGTGTAACGAGCCTCGTTACTTTCGCTGATGCCGCTCATGATAGTCAGACATTGCCAGGAAGACGTAGAATCAACAATTCGAATGCGAAAAGGTGCAGGGGGACTCACACTGACGTCGACAACATCGCGTTTCAATGGCTTGTTTATGGGCGATGGCGAGCTATGTTGCCCACACTTCCATCGCGCATGCGGCGCCGATGGCGTCCGCTAGGGCGCTCCGGGCGCCTGACCGGCATGTTCGTAAACATGGCTGGTGTACACATATCAGCGCTATAGCGGAGGAGTAAGTTCAGTCTCGCTTCTCGCGCAGGGGTAGCGGTGACGTCAGAACGCCGAGCCCTGATTGGCTGATCGCGGTCCCCTATCTGAGCGTCGTCTGCTCCTTTGCAACGTCGTCTGCTCGCAACGTCGTCTGCGTCTGTCTTACCTTTCCTGCGACTTTTGCAAGTGGAGAGGCCAGATTCACGAAACTATCTTACGCCAAAAATATGCGTAAGACAAAACTTAAAAACGAATTCTTATTCACGAACCGGAATTTTCGTAAGTTTTGCGCAGGTTGCGACAAAATCCTACGACAGCTCCGAAGCTACGCACTTGTTACTTTCAAATCAGCATGGCCGACAGCTGTCGCGGTCGCGACGACCAACGGACGTTTATTTTTCTACGTGCGCTTCTCTCGCGTCCCGACTTCAAGCAGCAAGAAAAAAGTAAAAGTACTTGAACCAGACCACGACGAACAAGAACGCTGGATCCACAAACACCCGGGAAAAGCTCCAACGGCCACGATTCCACCGACACCGACCAAGCGAACTCGGCAGATAGGCCTAGCAGCCACTCCGACTCGGTGACCGTCTGCCCACGACCGGCTGGCGTGCTGAATGGAATGTGCCCGCGCGACCCTTGTGAACCCTTCCCGTATTATACTGTGATCACTGACCTCAATTTTAGATTAAGAGGTCAATCTCTTCCTCTTGTCATCTCCTTGTTTTCCGAGGCAACGGTGACTCTCGCCGGTGAAAAAGCGGTGAATATCCGACAGACGCAGGAAAGGTAAAGGAGCCATCGCTTTGACTAGCAGACGTAAAGCAGACAACGTTAACTGCGCCAACCCGCCGACGCCGTTAAAGAATGAGGAGTCTTGCCGCACACGAAAGGGGGAAAAAGTATTTGGGAGGGAACTTGCGGACACTAACACGCTCACTCTCGGTTCTTAGCAAACAAACCTCGGCGTCTCGGGACACCTCGCCAGTGAGTACTTTGACTTCCCTCCTTGATGCGCGCTGCTTGTCTAGTTTGTTCGATGCAAAACACACGTCAACCTATGCTCGAGTTATTTCGTCTGCCTTCTCTGAAAGGCGAAGTCGAGCTCGCTCGTAAAGACCTGCACTTCCGAAAGTCGCAGCAAAGGTAAGACAGACGCAGACGACGTTGCGAGCAGACGTTGTTGCAAAGGAGCAGACGACGCTCAGATAGGGGACCGCGATCAGCCAATCAGGGCTCGGCGTTCTGACGTCACCGCTACTTCCTTTCTCATGCGCAGAAGACGAAAATGAGCCCACTTGCGAGGCGTATTGCGTTGCCTCGCTCTGCAAACTGGTTACCAATCGGTCAGATCGCGAAGTAAGGTGCGTCCCGAGTGGTGTTGTAACCCGATCGCCAATGGAGTGCGCTCGTCTAACGGGTGAAACTCGACGCTGTGCCCGCTGTAGAATGTTTTCTTTCAGATGCTAACGTAGCCGGCAATGGCGGAAAACCGAAACCTCGCCGAGAGAGTAATTTGACACCCACAAAAGAAGCATGGCGCGTTTCCCTTCTCCCTCGTTCTCCACTTTTCTCTTTTCCGGTCCCTATCGCGTGACCCTGGCGCCATCTATGAAGTCAGAATGCAAACACATGTATATTTAGAAAAAAAAAAAAAACGTGCGCTTTTTTTTTGTGTACGCGTATGTAAAAAAGGGGCGGGTGATGGTTTACCAGGTAAACTGGAATTCGTTTTTAACACCTTCGCGTGATTCGCTTGTTTTCTTAATGTCAATTTTGAGAAATATACTTATAGACACTATTTTTTTTAGTCTAAGCCAGTAATTTTTAATATACAAGCACATGTGGCATCACAGGTCATAGCAGCCTGTGCAGACACCCGAAAGTAAAAATAAAATAAAAAATAAGCATTTATTTTGCTGTTTTTTTTGTGTTTATTGCTTATGACGATTCACATAAGAAAGGGTTACGTTTATGTTTTTTTCTTTTTTTGCAAAATTAATTTATCATTTTGTTTGATTGCTTTGACTTGATACTGTTTTCTAGGTATATTAATATATATTATTCAAGATTTTCTGCCCAAACACTGAGATTATTTATTTTATTTCTACTAATTTATAGAATTTCAGTGACAATAAATGTAATGACATAAATCCACAAAATAGATTAGTAACTGCTACTGTGTCATATTTTAAACAAATTTCCTGTTCTATAGCTTTATTTCTATGTTTGCTTCTTATTACATATAGCAGAATTTGTGCAGATTTTTACCGTTAAAGTACTATGAAATAAAATTATAATTAGTTTGACATTTCATTTAAGAACTAAAGTGTATGCGAGCCTGCTCGCGCTGAAGTTTAGTCTATCTTCATTCATCACAAGTTCGAGGTTCGAATGTTTAGGTTCTGTTTAGGTTAGGAACGTCTAAATGTTTGAGGTTCGAACGTTTATGTGCAACCTACATGGGCATGACAGAAGCTTATTTATGACCCGTTTGAGCTCATGTTTGAAATTAATTGTATGCTGTCCTGGTTAGGATATGATCCTGACACACCTCAATGTTGATGAGAAAATCCCCACTTGGAAACTCTGCCTGTCCAAGTAAA
>JAZHYW010013285.1:0-36499 GCA_037355805.1 Ixodes ricinus | reverse complement strand
TGATGGAAATGGATAAGGAAGGAACTCAGAATTCCGGAGCGGTGGTTGTAAGAAGAAAGATATTATTTACAGAGTAAGAAATCATAAATAAAAGTCAGATAGAGTAGAAAAACAAGTTACGAGAGTCATCAAATTATGTACAAAGTTCAGTCCGCCGACTTCGCTTACGGCTCACACGATGGTATTGCCGAGAAGACGCCTCGTTGTCGCAACGTTGATTCTGGAGCCTGGCAGGCTGGGTCTGCCCAGGCGTAGGTTTGCTGGCTGCAGCTTGGCTAACGGCGGCGGCCCACGGTGTACAGGTTCAAAGTTCCCAACGGGCCTGTTGGCGCCCGTCCGAAATCTTCCTAGACTGCCGGGACCGCTGGTGTTGAGCCGGGTGCCGATGCCCAACCGCCTTTTTCGAGCGCCTCGAGCGTGTGTCACGTTCACTCTCCTCGTGTCGTCCTCCTCTTCTTTTTTCTTATACCCATTTCTTGATCCGGTCTTGCAGTCTTCTTCATCTTTGATCATCCATGTAATCACAGCGTTCATCTGCGTCGTCTTCCTCGTCGTTTCTTCAGCCCACATCATCACATTCACCCCCTTTTAAAGACAATTGTTTAAATAAGATCCAACAACAGAAAGTAAAGACCAAAACGTTATACATTTAGGAAAAGGAAAAAAAAACAATTGTTTCACTTAAATAGCAGCCCTCGCAACTGTTTGAGGAATCTCATCCTTTACGGGAGCGTACTATAGTCGGCTCAAATAGTCAGCCCCAAAGTTCTGACTGCCCCGAATGTACATGACATGAAAATCGTATTCAGCCAGCAGCAGACTCCATCGCAGCACGCGACTGTTGAGTTGTTTGGCGGAGTGAATGTATTCTAAGGGTTGATGGTCACTTTGAACCGTGAAGTGTTTTCCAAACAGAAATATGTGAAATTTCTGCACCGCCCATACAAGGGCGAGACACTCTCGCTCGATGGTTGAATATGCAACTTCTCGCGGCAACAACTGCCGGCTAGCATACGCAACAGGGTGCATCACCCGATCGTGCTCTTGCATTAGCACAGCACCCAAGCATCTTCCCGAAGCGTCTGTTCTTAGGATGAAAGCCCTCGAAAGATCCGGAGACTTCAAAATCGGTTTGTCGGAGAGGGATTTCTTTAGCTCCTCAAAAGATTTTGCGTGTTTGTCTTCCCAGATGACTTTGATGGGCGCTTTTTTCTTTGTCAGTTCCGTCAGAGGGAGCGACGTCTCGGCGTAATTGGGAATAAATTCTCGGTAATATCCCGTTAGTCCAAGGAACGATCGGACTTCCGTCTTTGTTTGTGGTCTCTTGGCGCCTTGAATTTTCTCCAGTGTCTCGGTCAACGGCTCAAATGTTCCTTGTCCGATTCGATGTCCGAGAAATGTTATTCGGGAGAAGCCGATCTCTGTCTTCTTTGGCTTGATGGTAAGCCCAGCTTGTTTTACCCTCGTTAAAAATTGTCTCAGAGTTTTCACGTGTTCCTCCCAGCTGGCAGTTGCGATTAATACATCATCAAAATAATGATGTGTGTTTGGTACTCCATCCAAGACTTCCCTCATTAAACGAGTGAAGACCGCCGGGGCTGTTTTTATGCCGAAGGGCATGAACTTGAAACGGTATAACCCTGACATCGTTGAAAACGCAGTCGCGTCCTCCGATCCGTGTGCCATTGGCACTTGCCAGTAACCTTTCGCAAAATCAAATTTGGAAAAGTACTTCTTTGTGCTGACTTGAGCAAACATCATGTCGACTCGGGGTATCGGTTCGCAGTCAGGTACCAGCACCTGATTTAGTTGTCGAAAATCGATGCATAATCGGGTCGTCTTGTCCTTCTTCTTTACTACCACTACGGGTGAGTTGTAGGGCGAGTTGCATTTCTCGATTATGCCGAGACTCAGCATGTCACCTATCTCTTTTTCTACTGCTTCCTGTAGCGCAAAGGCGAGTGGGTACTGTCGAACTTGAACTGGCACATTTGTTGTTAGTTTCAGCTGGCATTTTACGAGATTGGTTCGACCCGGAAGATCCGAGAATACTTCTTGGAACGAGTCTAGCAATTCTTCCACCTCCGTGACCTGTTCCTCTGAGAGTTCTTCTGATTTCTGCACATCATTGTGGTCTTGCTGACGCCGAAGGCCGACATGGGGGACCTCCTGTTCTTCACTTTCCTCTTCTACTGCGAGGCCAGCCAAGACTTGTTCAGGAGCGCCCAGAACTTCTCTCTCCTCATACTTCTTGAGCATATTGACGTGGAATAATGTCGTCTTTCCTCCGAGGTCGATTACGTAATCCAGTTCATTCCTTCTCTCCACCACGCGGAATGGTCCCTTCCATTGTAGAATCAGTTTATTTTTGTCAGTTGGTAACAAGATCAGCACTGGATCTCCTTCTTGCAGTTCACGTACACGACTCTTCTTGTCGTAATATCCCTTTTGCGTCTTCTGGGCTTTTCTTAGTTCTTCGTGGGCAACTTTGCATGTGTCTTCCAGTCTCTTCCGAAGATCGACCATGTACCCGTAGGTTGTTTTCGTCTCAGGGTCGATGTTCTCGTTAGTCCACAGTTCTTTTAAAACTGCCATGGGACCCCGAACATATCTCCCATAAAGCAGATCAAACGGGGAGAACCCCAAACTACTCTGTGGGACTTCCCGATATGCGAAAAGCAACGGGGTTAAGTACCGGTCCCAGCATCGTGGCTTTTCCTGGCACATCCTCCGGATCATTTGTTTTAATGTTCCATTCAGCCGCTCGACAAGTCCATTACCCATAGGATGGTAGGGCGTGGTAGTCAACTGTCTCAGCGATAACAGGCGACTGATCTCCTTCATCAAGCCTGACGTAAAGCAGGATCCCCGATCACTTAGGACTTCTTGGGGTAGGCCTACTCGTGAAAACATTTGAAGAAGGCCCTCTGCAACCTCTGTTGTCTCCATGCTCTTCAAGGCGACAGCATCTGGGTATCTAGTTGCAAAATCAATCATCGTCAAAATATATCTGTTGCCACTTTCTGAACTCGGCTTGATTGGTCCGATGATGTCTATGCCGACTCGTTGGAAGGGTGTCCCTATGATTGGCATAGTCCCAAGGGGCGCCCTGGCCACCAAGTGCTTGGGAACAGTCCTCTGGCAAATGTCACATGATTTTACAAATCGTTTTATTTCTGATGTTACTCCCGGCCAGTAGAATTCTTCTTGTACACGATCAGTGGTTTTCTTTGTTCCCTGATGGCCGGCCATAATTCCTTCATGTGCCAATTTGAGCACGATCATTCGAAAGTCTTTTGGGACAACTAACTGCTCCCATTCCTTACGGGACGGTGTCCGATATCTCCTGTAGAGGATTCCGTCACGTAACACGAATTCTGATTCGTGAGCTTTTTCCGAAACGAACTTTCTCCCGATGGAAGCAAAGCACTTCTTCAGCGTTTCGTCGTTCTCCTGAGCCATTCTCAGCTTTCTGTTATCAACTTCTGTTGGCTCCACTGACATGACTGGTAACCCGGAAATGTTTTTCTTGCCTGGCGCCTTTCCTAGCGCCCCTGCACAATCACTCTCTTTCTCCAAGACCTTACAGTCTTTCTCTTCACGTTTCTCGCTCATTGCGAGTTCTTTAGCAGTTTCCCTTCCTACTGCCGTCTCTTCAGTCCCGATTTCCTCTTCTCTCGCTTCAGACACTGTTTGTCCTTTGTCACAATCCCATTCTTCATCGGGATCATCAATCCTCCTCACTCCTTTAACATTTCCGAGTACCAAGTCGTACAACGGGTTATCCATACACTTCGCCACCAAGCTGCCCGTGAAGTATGGTGTTTTTACTTCAATCTCCGCCTCTGGTAAATATTTAATCGTCCTGTCCAGAAGAAAAACTGGACTGGAAAAGCCAGTTAGCTTGTTATCTGGAACCAGGCTTCTTTTCACAACAACTGTGTTGCAGCCGCTGTCTCTGAGGACCGTTACCGTTCGACCTCCCACTTCTCCTCTCACCACTGGCATATCGTCTACTAGGAAACGTGGAGGTTTTCCAAGTGCCATATTTACTATTGGGATCTTGTCCCCGTTTTTTAATAAGACATAAGTCTTTTCTGCTTCGGTTTCGTCATCTGTCTTTAACACACAGGAAGCCTGGGGAGCCTTGTCTTTCGCTCCGTCTGACTTCCAGTTACAAGCTTCTGCTTTGTGCCCAGCCTTTCCACACCTCCAACACGCAGAAGGACGCGGAGCCTTGGAACTCGTCCAACAATCGGCTGCTCTATGACCAGGTTTATTGCAGAGGTAGCATCGACTGGCTACCCTCATAGACGGTTGTGTTTTACTGCCTTCTTTCCCATGGCCTCCACTCTTGTGGTCCGAATCATCTTTCAATTTAAAGAGGCTAGTCTGTCCCTGTGCTTCAAGGAAGTGGTCTGCGGTTGTCGCCAGATTCTCCAGGGTCCTGCAGTTTCTTTCTTTTAGGAATATAGATAGCTTTGCGCTGCATCTCTTCAGGAACTGCTCTGAGACTATCAGGTCCCTTAGCCCTTCATACGTCTTAGGGGTTTCTCCTGTCTCGATCCAACGGTCAAAGTATCCCAATAGTCGAGCCGCAAATTGTCTCCCTGTCTCCGCCTCGTCGGGCTTGCCATCCCTGAATTTCTCGCGGTAGCCTTCGGTCGTATAGCGAAACCGCTGTAGCAGGCTCAGCTTGACTTTTGCGTAGTCTAAAGACTCGTCAGGAGTCATCCTGCCAACTACAGTCAGGGCCTCGCCGGTGAGGCACAAGCTTAATGACAATGCCCATTTGGCAGGAGGCCAGTTTTGGCTGCTTGCGACTCTTTCAAAACGCTGAAGGTAAGCATCCAAGTCGTCTCGTTTTTCGTTAAATGGTGGAATGAGTTTATGGGGGCTGCGACAATTAGCTTGCGCTTCCTGATTTTCTCCCCCACTGGTACCACCCTCGTTCTCATTCCGATCTGAACTGGTACTGTCTCGCAGTCGGAGTCGAAGTTCTAACACTTCCCGTTCTTGTTGCAATCTACGGATCTCTCGATCAGCCGCGTCCTGTGCCTCTTTAGCTGACTCCCGTGCTTCGTCTCGTAACAGGTGGCGTTCTTCGCGTTGCCGGTTGCGTTCTTGCTCAACCCAGTCGCGAAGCTCTACCCCAGTGTATCCCAGTTCTTTACCAAGAGCTAGTATCTTTTCTGTATCCATACTCATTTCTCTCACAGCACCGTCCTGGAATTCTGCTCTCTTAAGATGTTAGAAAGAGAGGTCCTGTCGCGGACGCCAGATTGTGATGGAAATGGATAAGGAAGGAACTCAGAATTCCGGAGCGGTGGTTGTAAGAAGAAAGATATTATTTACAGAGTAAGAAATCATAAATAAAAGTCAGATAGAGTAGAAAAACAAGTTACGAGAGTCATCAAATTATGTACAAAGTTCAGTCCGCCGACTTCGCTTACGGCTCACACGATGGTATTGCCGAGAAGACGCCTCGTTGTCGCAACGTTGATTCTGGAGCCTGGCAGGCTGGGTCTGCCCAGGCGTAGGTTTGCTGGCTGCAGCTTGGCTAACGGCGGCGGCCCACGGTGTACAGGTTCAAAGTTCCCAACGGGCCTGTTGGCGCCCGTCCGAAATCTTCCTAGACTGCCGGGACCGCTGGTGTTGAGCCGGGTGCCGATGCCCAACCGCCTTTTTCGAGCGCCTCGAGCGTGTGTCACGTTCACTCTCCTCGTGTCGTCCTCCTCTTCTTTTTTCTTATACACATTTCTTGATCCGGTCTTGCAGTCTTCTTCATCTTTGATCATCCATGTAATCACAGCGTTCATCTGCGTCGTCTTCCTCGTCGTTTCTTCAGCCCACATCATCACATCAGGGTCCTGCACCCTTTGCTGTTCTCGTACCGCTGCTGCCCTCCGCCAGCCTGCTCAGCGCGGCGCGTTGGCCTTTCCCACTGCTTGGACAAATAGCGAACTTTTGCAGACTTCTGCAAGTTCGACGGCATCTAGTGGCTAGAAAAGAGAGCTGTCATGGCAGGTTCGCTTGCCAGGTTTCTCAAGCAAATCAAATATTCAGTGCCTGGCGGTCTAATTACATTCGAAAACATGTGCTGAAGATCACCAATAGACAAGCCAGAGAACCTTCCAGAGCCTGGAAGTGGTGGTGGCGAGAGGGGGAGGAGATGGAGTGATGTGCATCTTACCAACACCTCCTTGCCATAGATGATATGGTTGTGCTAGGGGCAACGGCAATGGGGAGAGATGATAGCACGGTGGTGTTACCACTCTTCCCCCACTGTATGAATGCCTCTGGATTTCGCCAGAAAAGGGGCACTAACAGCTACCGCAGTAAAACAGTCTTCCATTTCTGTTGCAGGCGAGATTTCGAACACGGATGTGGATGCATGGACGCAACTCTTGGGCGGGGTTGTACAGGAAAGGAATCTGGAAAAGCTGGACCTCCTCTTGAAGTTCTTTTACCGGTAATACTTTTTGTCGTCGCAACATCTGTGAGTGCGTCCAATGGGAACCTTCCCGTTCGGTTCCTTTCAGAACTGTCCAGAGGTCGGGAAGCAAGAAGTGGGAGGATACCTACATGAAGGTGATCAACGTTGTCCAGACCGAAGTTTTACAAGCTTTTGGGCACTTTATGAAGTTGCAGATATTTTAGAGGCATTCTGCTCGAGTTTTACCGCTATGCTTTTAATGACTTTTTGTTGCCGAAAAAATGTCTACAAACATATTTATATACACTACTATATTTGTATGATATGAAATGTACATAATATACGCTCTATTTTAGATCAGCCTTGTGTGGTTTGTTGGAAGTAACGGTGGCACACGACAAAGAAACACAAATGTAAACGGTTTGTTGTTAAAAAGAAATATGTTTGTACGAGCTTTATTCTTCTTCACAGAGGATCGTTCTCCTTGGACCTAAAATGCACATCGATAGTCACAAGTTTCTTTGTTATGAAATACAATAGACAATGAAATCTGTACAGAACTAAACAGAAGATGGCAAAAATAGGCATCCATTGCCATCTAAACACGAGCACTCAACTGCAGTCAACCTCTTTTTCTCCAACTGATCTTCATATTTTCTGCAAAGATTCAGAATGACCTTGTGGCTCCATCTTAATTCTTAGTTTTGTGCCAGTCTCCTCTCTCACACCAAACCGTCTGGCACAAAGAAAAGCAATATGGACGTATGCAAACCAGTGGACTTGATACCATTAATTTGGACACTCTGGCTACAGTATTACGCAAATCAATATGGGCAGTTGCTGTTGGTTTGCCTCGTGTAAGCAATGGCCTCATAAAAGTCCTTTGGCCTTTATGAGGCCATTGATTCAATGGGGTTCCAACAGTGCCTTCCTTTTGACTAGAGTTCCTATATAGGCTCCCTACGGGAGTCAGAGTTGCATGTCTGTTTTCCACGTGCTGCTGCGCCGCTATTCGCAGAGATCGGTCACGCGAGGAGCAAAGAATCCTACGCCGTGCAGGAAAGTCACTTCGCCGACATTGCACGCATCTCAGCGATGTCCCTCTGCTTTTGCCTCCTCCTCCTTTCCTGTTTTCCAAGCATGGCGGCACGCACCACTGATATTTGCCGAATTCAGTCACGTAACGAGCAAAGAATCCCTGGCTGAGCAGGAAAGCCGGCACTATGGCCACCCGCTGAGTATGAGCGCACAACTCTGGCTCCCGTAGGGAGCCTATACAGGAACTCTACTTTTGACAGCGCTCTTCTGAATCCTAATTGTCTGCTCCTATCCACATAAATTCATTCAATACTGCATGATCAAGAAACCATCCACATAAACATTTTTTACTTAAAGGGACACTGACACGGCATTTATGCTCGCCAAGGTTTTCATTTGGACATGACATATGAGAGCCCAACTACCCAGAACACATTTTGCGGCTCGAAATTAGACTTCTTTCAGCCTGAAAACCACCGATCGAGAACTGGCCGGTTTAAGTCGTGCTCACACTCTCGGAGGTCACGTGCCATTTTCTATGGTTTAGACACAACCACCAAAGATAATCTAAGTCATGGGTCATCGAAGACACACACTCAATGCTAAAAATAGACAAACAATATGATACTCATCTTTTGTGGCTTGTAAAAAGCTCCAAATACATTGATTGAAAAAAAGAAAAAAAAGTTGCACAGCCACGCGATTTTTGGTAATTTTCTCCTCCTCATATTTCTTCCTCCACAGTCTAGTTTCGGTTTTCAGCAGTTTCATTTTTTTACTTTATTAATAATATAGGTAACGGTGTAGCAAAATATTGATTGGGTAGTTCTTGACACCATAATAAATCGCCTGGCAAAAATAACATTTTTTGGGAGGGTGTCAGTGTCCCTTTAATGAACATTAGAATGTACTCACTATAATTGTCAGCTTCCTTTTCAGCGGATTAGACAACACCCTATCACTCGGCACGTAGTAGTTCACCAAAAAAAACACGAGGTATGGGTAAAAACAATGAACGCTCTAGCTTTGCATTCCAGAAATTGCACAAGTGTTCCACTCCTAAAAATCAAAAAGTAATTCCTTTATTCCTGACCAAGCCAGCAGGCATCCTCACATTGTGTCACAGACAAGCATGGTCCTTGCAGACTCATGTCCACCGGGCAGCAAGAAAATACAGCCAGAGTCAAACTGCACATCTTCACATACTTCCCGGTACAGCAGAGGATCGAAAGAAAACTGAAGGCCAACTACCGGTGTACAGAGTGTTAAAGATTCACGACGCAAACTGCACATATACATTTCACACATCACCATAAATGGGCACTTGTAAATTGGATGCACCAGGTATGGTCACTCGGCAGGGTTCCAAGCTTGATTTCAGTTTTGCCACTTGGCCATAGATTGGATGATCCTCTCTCCCAGTTTATCCCTGTTCTCATAAAAATGCCCCCTTTAAACTTTCATTGCCAGCTACCTTTTTCTTCTTTCTTTCCCTTTTTGCAGCAGTATGAGCTGACAAATCAGGTGATTATAGGTACAGGGGTTTAGCAGAAACACCACACTGTTTTCAAGATGGTATGAGGCATGAATAGGCACCAGTTCGTGCTAATGAGTCATTAATTGTGTACTGGTGAGCAGATTTCTCTCGAATAGAAAGTTAGTACCCTCGCAACAGTTGTGTCCACTTAAATGGTCTCGTTACACCGTTGGAGTTGATTTCGAAAGCTTGGCATTACCTGCTGTAGGATTACCTGCTGTGGCATGTTTTCAGTCTTCTGTGTTATGCATTAATCGAGTCTATTCCACGTGACTCGTTTTGTAGTGTACACAGCATTTTCTTAAATAACTACACACAAAAAAAAGAAAATGTCTGGAGGGGAAACACCAGGAAAGCAGGGTAGCCAATACAGACTGTTGAATAGGTAGCTCAACGGCAGCAATACGGTCACGCACGGGCCACTGCTCCAGTGGCAAACTAAACTCCGACATGGAGGCTTATCCGGGCACTACCATGAAGGGTGGTGTTACAAGCCTTTACCACCTTAAAATTTCCATTTTAAAACAATCGGGTGCTTCTGCTAATCCCCATTTACTGCACCGTCACCTTTTGCTGCCTAGACGACTTATGGTCGACACATTCCTTTATATCACGGCACACCGGAAATCGCCGAGGCGACTCCCAAGACGAAACGGTTCTTGCGCGTTCGCAGTTTCTTTTGTCCGCCGCTGCACCGCCCCCACCTGTATAAGAACAGTCTCTGGCCGCCAACAACGCGCCGTAGACGCACGGATCTCGACGTTCCAAGGTACGGGCAGACACGCTTTATTCCCCGCGAGCGCAAACTCCGACGGGGCCGCGGACTCGCGTCGAAAGACGCTCAATTATGTACACGACGGTCCTTCCGTCTGGCACGTCACAAACACGGTCCCGCCGCCTCTAGACAGCGGCACACAACGTTCACTTGGCGCTGAACGTCAGCACGTACTTGACCGTGTAGGCGAAGGCAGCGAAGCCGACGATGACGAAGATGTTGGTGAGCGTGCTGCCCAGGAAGCCGTAGCCCTGCTCCGCCATGCTGCTCCCGGACAGGCTCCGCTGCTCCGCCAGGTAGGCACTTTGGGCCTCCACTTCCGCATTCCTCTTCGAAATCTGGTCCTTGATGTCCTGCGACAGACAGAGGCGCCAGAGCGTCACCGAGCAGCGTCGCGCCTGGCCGTAAGCGCTTGCGACGGGGGACCGCACTGGCGTCGTCTATTGGTGGAGCCCCGTAACGTTCCCGATCTGCGTGTAACTAGACCGAAAGTTTTGCGGCACTTGCAAGATAAATTCTATGCACCGTCTGCGAGATGTGGTCGCTCATTACGTTGCCAGAATTACTTTAAATCCGCGGTGAGAAAAAATGACGCATAGAATGTACACGGATTGGAAGCAGTCCTGGACTACCCGCCAGAAGGTGCCAGTGGGTTCTCGTGAGCGGTCGCGGGCGGATCGCAAGCGCGTGGACCGACCTTTAGGTTCCTCGCTCCCCAAGGAAATGTGTAACGGCTCCATTAGAAAATGCCTCGTGCCCCAGAATTGCTGGACTCCTAGCCAAGAGCCGAATCTCGCCGCTAGGCCGTGACCCGTTTCGCTACAGAATGCAACATCTAGAGAGCTTTCTGGTTTGGGGCCCGCTCCCGGGTGCAAATACTTACGTCTACCAACTCCGGGAAAAGTTCACAGAAGACCTGGTCCTTCAAATTGAACTCCAGGCTTTCTCTTGCCAACTGGCGTTCCTGAAAGACGATCGCTCGTTAGGAGTGGTTCTTTGCGAGTGAGATCGGAGACGCAACTCGAAACGCCAGAGACGCTGCTTGCCTCCCCCTGTCTGTTGTGTCAATGCTCCCTAATGTTGGATTCTTTTCCACCTGAAAAGAGGGACAGGCAATTGCGCTGGGTTCAGCAGATACTGAGGCTGCTGAATATCTCAATATAGAAAACTTCAACTGAAGACAAACAATTCTGTTGTATCCTAGCCACAAGCAGCTTCCTCATTATGCTCCTCTCCACGATCCTTAAAATTCGAAACTTTGACCTTACATATTTGGCACAATGCACTGTGCAGCGGAGGAAGCAGCCCACATTTCCAGTAGGGAGTTGCATACTGCATGGTATGGCCCAGCAGTGTGTACCATCGGGTTTGAATGAAATTTGAACAGTGATAGAACTTCGAGCTCCACTACGGTGCAGCTTCCAAGCTTGGGTTGTGCTTGTGAGGTTCAAACACATCGGAGAAGGACGTTGCGACGTTGTGCGTCCTACTCCGATGTATTTAACAGGGTGTCTAGGAAATTATTCTTTTGAAATTCCCTGACTCTTCCAGGTTTTCCCTGACAATTTCAGGTGAAATTCCCTGACCACTCTAGAGGCAGTTAAATATATAAGACCATTACAACACAAGGCATTCAGCATTGAGCACAATGAGGATCATTTTGCACAGGCCTAATCTAACTTGCATATTCCAAAATATTCGGGTTCGTCCAGTCCGGATTAAACGAGCACTTTCTTGCCGCCGACATTGTCAGTGAAGAGGCCACTTCTAGAAACACAATGGAAACACGACGCTCAACCACACACGTCAATAACCAAATGGCAACATGGCCGCCAGATCCACTTTCGGACACTTTCGGCTTGGATTGGATTGGGGTCTGCGGCTTTCCCATTTGTTACTAAATCTATAGTAGCTCTAACTGGATCTAGCCTAGTGTCGCGCTCTAGCAATCCAATCCAAGACTTGGACTGGATTGTCGGTTGTTATCTCTGCATCGGGTAGCACACTCTACATCGGGTGAGCAGAGCCCGCGCTTCGCTCTAAGCAGAATTTGTGCCTATCTTTCTGCCCCTAAGTCCTCAGATGGCATTTCCGGCTCATTTTCCCTGACTGGGCTCAACTCGCTTTCCGACATTCCCGATTTCTCCCGGTGATTCAAATTTTCCCTGACAATTCCCAGTTTTCTCGGTCGCTAGACACCCTGGTTTTTAAACCCCGTCAAGCACAACCCAAGCTTGGAAGCTGCGCTCGGTAGTAGGCTCAGTTCTGCTCAGTGGAGACTTTGTGTTTCCAAGGCTCCTTCGACACCGGAAGTGACGTATTAAACCACGTGACTTATTAAACTAATTTAAAGTTATTTTAATAATATATATTCAACAATGCCATAAACTTATATAGCCCACAAAAATATTTACAATGTATTTTTATGCATTTTTAAACTTAAAAGGTCACGTGGTATAAATAAAATAAGATTATTGAGCTATTATTTTATATAAAGGAGCGGTGTTATAAAGTCTGATGCATTGCAGATATACTGTAAATTAGTTTGTCTCATTATATCAATATCCTATGACGTCGCTTGGCGGAAGCTGGGCGCGCCGGCGGCCCGCCTGCCCGCCTGCCTGGCTAGCGCATGGCCGGTCCGGCGGTCTGGCGTCGGCGCGTTCGTGGCGTTGGCAAAGTCCGTCGAGCGTCAATTCGTCGAGTGCAGCTGGTGCTGGTGCAGCGCGGTGTCTGCGGTCAGACGCGTCGGTGAGGTGGTGGAACTCGAGCGGTGCGCAGGTCGTTCGATACCTCCAGCTGGTGTGGCGTAGAGTGGGGGGACTGAGCTCAAGCATATGAGTTTGCAGCTCGCGTGCACGTGAAGGCTTTGCGTCGACTGGGTCGTTCGTTTCGCCTGCCTCGCCGTCGCCCTCTTGACTGCGTTCAACTACGACGTGTAAGACCGCGCCCCTGAGTGAAGTAGCTCGATATGGGCTGACGGTAACTCAGGTGCTTGAGACGTTCGCATTTTACTATTGGTGATGTACGTGTTAGGCCCTTGACTATTTATGTACGAAACTCAAATGAAAAAATTGGCGTAGGGCGAACTCCTTGTTGAGGTTGGCACAAAGCCCCACTCTGGTGCCCCACTCTGGTGCCCCCTCTCCTTCCATGCTAAAGTTAGTTTTACCCGTCGCCGTAGAATTGTCCCGAGGGTTTATTTCTGAGGATTACTTGTTTGACTCAGTAGACACATAGCTGGTAGAGGGTGTTTCCAGCTAGGGAGGACGCATCTCATTCCACCACTTTCCTTGGAACTTTAAATGCAGGCTACATTCAGCATGGTGCCTAAAATCTGGCCATGGGTCACAGAGGTGTCGAGCTGAAGCCTACGCCAAGTTCTACAGCTAGGAGCATGTTTACAGTGATAGTAAGTGAAAATGCATTGGCATACCATAACTACTTGAGAAACTTTTGCCTCATGCCAGCTGTTTTGCAAATGTTCATATCGGCTTTGTTGGGCGTCTACTACCCTGCGAAGGCTATCGATACCTCACTATTGTGGATCGGCTTACCTGCTGGCTGGAAGCGACACCTATACAAGACATCGCAGCCAAGACCATTACATCAGCTTTCATTAACACCTGGTTGACACGATTCGGCACGCCCATTGAGGTTGCCACAGAAGGAGCAACAGTTTGAGGCGGTTTTCTTTCTGACGCCTCTCCGTGCTGCTGGGAATCAGCCACATAAGACTGCATATTATCCGCAAGCCAATGGTCTCGTTGAAAATTTTCACTGCCAACTAAAGGCTTCAATTATGACCAATCGAGATCCAAATCATTCATTGGATCTCCTCCTGTCATCTTTCTTGTTCTTTAAGCAACTGTCGAAGAAGACCGTGCCTGTTCCTCAGCTCAACTTGTCTATCGCACTTTGCTTCATTTGCCGGTTGAGTTGGCAGCTCCCTGACATCCTGCAGCAACACTCGCCAAGACTGGGACTTACGTTGAAAGACGAGAGAAGTTCTTTAAAGGCAGCATGCCAGTACCGACCCCCACCAGAGCAACCACCAAATCATTCACTGCAAAAGATCTACATGAACACTGAACCACATCTTGTCTTTACGAGGAATAAGAAACATTTTACAATCAAAGTTAATGGACCAGAAGTAGTTTCCACAGACCGCCTCAAACAGCCTATGTTGAAGCAAGCCCAACATTGTGTGTCGAAGGTGAAAGTTGCCTGTTTCGATAAACAAGCTGTTTTACCTTGTTTATCGAAACAGGCAACTTTCACCTGCCGAACAACTTTTCCTCATGGTCTTCAACAAGAAACAATTTGCTGGAGTGACTTAAGTGAATTTTGGGGGAGATGCCTGCCACTTTTATCCTCATTTCGTTGTTGCCCCTGGCTACTGCTTGCCAAAAATAAACTTGCTAAAAAGGCAGACAGAAATGAATCAAAGTTCTCACTCAAGAAAACAGTTTGTGAAAATTGTTTTGCCGTGTCGTGGGCTATCGTTGAATTCATCCTTAAAATTATATAGAGCCTGTATCTGCATCAGGAAGGGGCATAAATTTCTAGGTGGTGCCTTTAATTTCATGGTAAGCTTAACTTTATTTCTCATGCAAAGTCTAAAAAAGTGTCTTGGAACGGCAACCTTTCTCAAATTTTTAGCCATTCAACTTTTTTGCTATGAAATCAGAATAGTGGATCACCATTGCACTACAAGTGCAGTTGTCTGCAGTGCAATGAAGTGCTGGAATGAAGTTGGTCTCAAAGGTTGAAGCATCGAGAAGGCCTATAGGGGTTATTTATTTATTTATTTCCAATACTACTAATCCCATTTGGGATTATTGTAGGGTGGTACATCATACAGAAAGATTTTTATTTTTTTATATACATTTGAAGATAGTGGTATGTAAGCCTATATCGACAGGTGCGCTTCCAAGTTAATGAGCAAATGCTCTACACTACTGGAATGTACAATGTTTCACGGCAAGCGATTCCATTCGTTGATACCTCGGGGAGAAAAATATTTGAAGCACTTATTGTGGGTTGGAAGTTCTTCATAAAGTTTACCATGGTTATATCTTGTTAGCCGTTTACCAGTAGGGGTTAGATAATTTCCTGTGGGAATGTTGAAGTTGCTGTTAGCTAATTCATATAGAAACTTGAGCCTTGGAATTTTTGTCCTGGCTGATAGTACTAATTTTTATGCATTCATTAAATGGGTGGGTGTAGGGAATCTATTAGTCATGTGCCAATAGCAGATTTTGAGTTTGAAGCGAATAGTGGTTTTGGCCAAATACTTTCGAATCAAATATTGAATGGTTTCTCAAAGCCCAAACTGTTGCACCATGCTTAAACGAAAATCCAGCTAAACTCGTGAAGGTTGTACCCAAGCTTCCACTTGTCCATTTATAAGCTAATTTTAATCTAACTATATTTACAGACTGTGACCTCGGAAAGTTCAATTCCTTGGGATGACAAGTAAATTATGTATTTGACATAAAATGAAACCTATAGAGATGCAGCTATACCTGATTGAAATTGAGTGGATTTACAAGCCTTGCTATATGCGAATATTCTTTCTTCAATCTCGAATTAATTAAAAAGATATGTATCACGAATGGTTAATGCAGGTTGTTAGGGCATATCTACCTATCATATAATCTTGCATTAGAGCCACAGTTATTTTTAATACTTTACTGCACGTACATATAAACATTCACAAAAGTTTAGTTTATTTTTAAACACCAGGCGCGCGCGTGCTGGAAGTGGGCTTTCTAAACACACAGAGGCTAAAAGAACGCCTCTGTTTAACATATACACAGAGGCTAAAAGTATGCCTCTGTGTATATATTTATTTTGCCTGTACTGTTGTGCATTAGTGCATGTTTGACTGTTGTCGAATGCTAGCTGCCTTCTTGGAGCTGCGGCCTCGTCAAGCTGCACTTGTTGCAGCTTTTTGTCCCAGCTGACATCTTTCTTGTGAAAGAAAATAAAGTATTGATTGAGTGATTGAAGCACGCAATTGCGATATTCATAATTTCCCAAGTGTTGATTGCAGCGGGTTACCCGTTGAGTGCGCTTCTTACCGAGCACCGGTGCACTGCAGAGAAAAGACATCCGCGGAGGTCGCTTTGTGTGTGTTGCTTCTCCGCAGTGCTCCCACGCTCGACAAGAAGCGCACTTAACAAAACTTCAAAAAAAAAAACAACTTTTTTTTTTTTTAAGTAATATTGACAATGAGTTACATGAAGACAACTTCATTACATTTGTACTGCACATGTTCATGCTAGCGAGATACAGCTGGGCCTCGCCATCATTGCTGCCGTACGGCAAAAACTCCTTGTTTAAGTGCGGGGAGAGGAGGGGGGAGGAGTTTGCGTTTTCCTGAAGATGTGCCTGTAGACTTGGCAGGTATGTGTCTGTGAAAGGAACATCAGGAAAATTTGCAAGATCTTGAGTGTATAGCCCCTAGGGAAGAGGCACGTTTGGTGGAGTATCTCCACAACTGCCATCTCCTTCAGTGTCTTCGTCCTCATCGCTAAGCTCGAAGTCAGAGTTGACTTCTTCACCTGATGGAAAAACATCTCCTTTTCACTGAAAATATGAAGACACGCGAAAGCATTCGGAAATAAGGTAGCCATGCTTTCTCAGCGACGTGCAGTTGAAAAACCAACCACCCCCCCCCCCTTTTTTTTTTTTGTTTCGAAACGTATTGTGCTGTTTTCTATGAAAAGCAAAGGAAGGCAGCGCCAACGGCTTCAGGAACTCTGCTGGAGATGGCGCCACGCGGCCCTTAATAGCCTTCACGTAGTGTACCTTGATAAAGTCGCTTTTTACTACCACCAACCATTGTTGTGGAAACGCGCAAGACACGTGCCACGACCCCACGACTCCCACGAGTGGGTGGTCCACCGCGAAAACTTGTGTTTGTGTGTATGTTTATGAAGTAGTCTGCCTCAACTGGTGGCTGTCACTTGCAGAGCACTGCGCAATGCCTGCGCAGCCGTGGAGTGGAAGGGGCGTGTCGTCCAGCGCGTCGTCTGGTATGGACCCGGAGCCGCGCGCTGGCTGCTTTGCCGCCACAGAAAATTTACTCCCGCACTTCGAAGGTCGCTCGG
This sequence comes from Ixodes ricinus, assembly GCA_037355805.1. Lineage (NCBI taxonomy): Eukaryota > Metazoa > Arthropoda > Arachnida > Ixodida > Ixodidae > Ixodes > Ixodes ricinus. Next base: position 19,595 of record JAZHYW010013285.1, on the reverse strand, counting down.
CTTACCATTTCTAAATCGATTATCGAGAACTGTCTACAATTTTTCGGGCACATACCAACAATCCCGTAGCTGCTGCTGATTATGGTTCTCGCGCAACGTTATCTGGGCAAAAGTATTTTCATAGAGCAACGCTGTGTTTCTTCGTTGTTATTGTTTTCTTTTTCGTGGCTTTACGATAAAAATAGACGCCAAAAGGTGGCACCAACGGGTCCATCACGTTATTTAAAGCAAGACACTGTCGTTTCCTGTTAAATAGGGCTGTCGAATAGCGCAGCATGATTCACGATGTATCGACTCTGTTTAGTGTTGAAGTTAGGAATGACAGTGCACAATTCGAATGGAAGCAGTGATCGCACACTCCTACTTTTAGCCTTCGAAGTGCGTGAGTGAATTTCCCTTGACGGCAAACCTGGCAGCGCGTGGCTCCGTAGCAGACGACGCGCTGGACGCCACGCCCCTCCCACTTTGCGGCTGCGCAGCGGTTCCGCAGCCGGCCACTACTAGGACGAGTAGCCTTGCGCGGGTGCGGGGTCCATGCGCTCCCGTGTTCTCTTCAAGCGTCACAGTATGTACATGAGTTACTAAGAAGAAATCACAACTAAAATGCTTTATCAGCCAGCAACAAGCAATTTTTGCAATCGTCATTTATAAGATATACAGCTACAAATGACCATATCTACTTGTCACTTGTCTTAATCCTTGAACCCTGGTCTGTTCCTTTCTTTTAATTTCTCTTTCCTTCCCTCCTTCTAAGAGCCCCTGGCAGGCGCCGTTTTCATTGTTTGGACGTATGGCGCGTGCTGGGCTTCGGAGTTGTACGCTGGGCTGTGGATTTGTAAACATTGGAAGGGTGTATACTAGGACAAGGCTAAATTGGTATGGGACAGGGTGAGGCTTATGGGGCTTCACTTCAGCCCAGTGCTTCAGCCCCCCCCCCCCCCCCTTCGCAATGCAGCCGTATAATATACAAAAGCATTTCACCTCTCTCTCTCTCCCCCGCCTCGAAAACAATTCCTGTCTATGCTGTCATCATTCTTGTCCAGCTCGCTTGCACCTTTGCATTTAATTGTATTATAATGCTGTCTATGCCACTGATCTTGCTACAACCTTTACATAAGCTGTTACAAAGTTAGAGCACACTTCATAATCATGTTGCAGACCACGGGCCACCGTTATTGAATGTCCCTTTATCTCAGTATGTCTCCGTCGTCCTTTTACGCAATAGTTAGTTTGTTGTACATTTTATAGCTCTAGTCGCTTTTTCACCCCAATTCATCCGATATAAAACGATGTCGGAACGCGCTTTTCATGGTATCGTTTAAAGGGATGCTGAACCGAAATCTGTATGCCACAAAACACGCGGCAAAAGCGTGCAGCGGGATGCTACGAACACCAAAACATCACTCATACAGCGATATCTCAAACGGATGACCATATTTTTCAAAAAAAAAGGAGGCGCATTTGACAGAAATGTCACGTCATGTTTCTCCGAGAAGGAGAGGGAACGGCCTCGCGCCTTCTCCGCCTCGCCGCCTTTGAGGGGGCAAAGCGAAGAAAGGAGGAAACGAGGTATTTTCACGTCACGCGCCTCGTCGGCCTGGTTCAATCTCGATCTCTTTTTCCGAAAATACGGCCGTCCGTTCGAGATATCGCCTTACGAGTAGTGTTGTAGGGATTGTAGCGTCCCACCTACATCTCCTGCATTGTTTTATTGAAATCCAAATTCCGGTTCACCACGCGTGCAAGCGCGGAATGGCGTCATGTGCGACAGGGTGAAGCTCTTTTCGACCGATCACTGATGCTTACCAGCAGGAGTTTGCGCTGGATTTATCCTTTGCTCCAGACCAGTGGTTCTCAAATGGGGGTCCGCGGAGGTATTCTAGGGGTCCGCGAAGCCCAGCCTCATCAGTCAAGCCCAGCAATAAAAGTTGTCTTGTCTGAGATTGAGAAGAAACGTTACAATTTTCGAGTGAGTTTTCTCGTGTATATGTCACTAAAAGAAGTCGACTCCACACTAGCCCTTAGTTATATCCATTTATTAAATCATTTTTTGTAATTAAACCATAACTTTCCCTTCCCCTCACCACGAACAGGGTCCTCCATCATATCCGCCGACTCACAAGGGGTCCGCGAATCATCAATGCTTGAGAACTACTGCTCCAGACAATTTTTCTGACCCTCTGCGTGTATGCTGATTGTTACCTTCATAATAAATAATTCACAGTATAAGTCGCCCCCATTATGCATATTGTATTAGGCACTGAGTTGCCTATGGACGAGACAGCATTAATGTACTACAGGTTTTACTTGAGCTAGTTGGCACATACTTGAATAGGGTCAGCGGTGTGCATGTCCTTTCCTCTCACGGTTTTTCTAATTTGTAATTGTTCAGCTGACCCTACTCCAGCATTCATGTATAAGTAAATTAATTTATATTATATTATTCCTTGATTACCACATTTGGCGCATAGAAAGGCCGCACCCGTGGTATACTTCTGCGATCCTACATCTGTCACTGCTCTAGTGCATTATGGTGGTATAGTATTATTTGTTGTTTCGTGTACAAGAAAGCGCTGAACATGCCGAATAGTTCGAAGGAAAACTCGAAAGATGTAACAAATTGCTATTGTTCTTTCATAAGCGGCGGCCAATTTATGGTGTTGAAATTAATTTGCAAATACTTTTTGTGTCAATTAAATGTAAGAAAGATTATTCCTATTGTTGAGACCCATTGGCCAGTGGGCTTCCAATTGGAACTTACTAAAACCAATTTTTTCCAATTAAAATCCGTTGGAATTCCAAATGGATCTAATGGCAATTTTTAGCTGGGAAGTAAATTAATTTATATAATCTTATTCCTTGATAACCACATTCGGTGCATAGAATTGCCGCACCCGTGGTATACTTCTGCGATCATACATCTGTCACTGATTTAGTGGATTATGGTGGTATAGTTGTTGTTTCGTGTACAAGGAAGCGGTGAACATGCCGAAAAGCTCGAAGGAAATCTCGAAAGATGTAACACATTCGTACTGTTCTTCAATAAGCAGGGGCCAATTTATGGTTAAGTATGAGTCTCATAACATACATTTGCAAACACTTTTTGCGTCAATTAAATGTAAGCTTGTTTCGAATATAAGCTTTTGCTGGGACGATGTTTTCTGATTATTTATTATTATTATTTTGTCTGAGCAATTTGGGTCGAAGCTACGGATTGTGTTCGCATACCTTGGTCCATATCATAGTTTCGCTCCCTTCACTTTAAAGGACTAGTCCCAAAGAGTTGCAAGGGCGTACCAACCCGGGGGTGGGGGCGCTTGCCCCCTCTTCTTCCAGTTTTCAGAGTGGATGGCAAGGCATGTGTTCTGCCCCCCCCCCCCCCCTTTCCTCCTGCAACAGCCGCCACTGGGCAGGGCAAACACTTTGCTTTTCATCAGGACTCGGATGTCTTTGCTGGCATAGCTCGCATGCTTTTCACTCTCTTTTGCAACTCTGTTCACTCATAAGCTGACAGTGCGAGTTACATGTTCACTTTGACCAGTTGTACGTCTTTCTTTCGCCACGTGATCACTCTCCCGCCCCGTATACCCACCCGCAGAGAGAGGTGTCAGGTGATGAAAGGGAAGCGGTCGATTGGTCTCGCGAGAGCGTTGCTCCCACCGCACTGTCATCGTAGGGGCCTTCGGGGAGAGATCACCTTTACCTTTGGCACTGGAGGTCACTCATCTCCGCTCCTTTGGGATCGGGAAAACAGGGGGATCCGTGGCCGAGTGGGTTAGCGCACACCAGCTCGGAGCACGTGGAGCGAAAGCTCGCACTGCAGAACCCAGGGATCCTGGGCTCAATCCCCACCCCTGCCCGTTCCGATCTGGATGTATCCGCAGTATCACTACTGCGGCTAGCGGTTGTACTGCACTGGCTAAATTGCTCATCTACAGCGAGTGACTCGTCGCAACTTTGAAATGCCTGACCAACTACACGCTGTATAAATATCCACACAACCCCAATTATTATCAGGGAAACTAGGTGCCGTTTGGCTCGGTTTTTCGCGTCGTTTCATAGCTGGGAGCTGGCTTCACTTGGAGAAAGGATTTAAAGTGCCGTTTGGCGCGGCTTCAAAGCTGATGACGTCGTCTCGCTCCATGGGACAGTTAATGCTTTAACATTAATAATTAGCGCACGTTCTTTTCACGAGCCAGCAGCCACCGTTGTGAGCGAGCACATGCAACAAAATTGACATCATAGTCCCCCATTCGCGCTCAAATGACAGTGAAATGTATGGGCTTCGGGCCAAAGGAGAATAGAGACAGACTTTTCATCCCCACAAGTAAAAGCTATTGATTGAACCAGGGATCCTGGGTTCAACCCTCACCCCTCCCCGTTTCGATCTGGATGAGCATCGTACCGGCGCGTATCAGGCACGTATGAGTCAGTGATTTTTGGGTCAGGGCGCCATGATACATGTTTGGATCAGGGCGCCATGATAATTCGCTGTATGAAGGGGAGGGGGAAAAGGCCCCAGCAAGATGGAAGATATCGGGGGGGGGGGGGGGGCCCATACCAACCCCCCCCCCCCAAAAAAAAAAAAAAAAGCCAGAGAGGGGAGTTTTGGCCCCATGGCCCCACCCCCTGGCTACGTGCCTGACGTCAATTTCGTTGCGTGTGCTCACGCACACCGGCGGCTGATGGCTCGTGGAAAGATCGTGCGCCACTTATTATAAACACTGAAATGTTTGGTTCAGCATCCCTTTAAAGCGGCCGTGCAACGATATTCACTTGGAATGTTTTTCACTTTGTACAAGCTTACTGGCACTAGTACGTGGGACCCAAGTACACTCGCACGCAACACCACTGACCAAGAAACTTCTTGTTGCGATGTCATTTCAAGGACAAAAGCGAGCGTTTTCTTTCAATCTCTCCTTCGCAAAACTTGATGACGTAGCTGGGGAACCGCAGTATCCGCCAATGACGATATTTGAATGCGGCTCATAGATTGGACCCGAGCATTGCGTGGACACTCGATTTGGGCTCGTGATAATCAATAGCTCGACAAGCATTCGGGTAGTGGCCCGTGTCCAATCGCTGCAATGACGACAGTAGCCGAACCATAACAATATCTGGAACTCAGCGCGTGTCATGTGCTTTGCCAACCCCAGCGCGTGGCTATATGATTAACATTGGCGGCATATAATCGGCTCAGGTGGCCGCTTGTTCTGGCTGTTAAGTTAAGAAAATAAACGCTGCTCGTTTTTTTTCTGCTATTTTTCTGCGTGTGGTGAAAAACGAACGCGTGTTGCACAGATCATCAACATCAAAAATAAATGGTTGTGTGAATATCTATACAGCGTGTAGTTCATCAGCCATTTCAAAGTTGCGACGAGTAAAATAATTGGGGTTGTGTGGATATTTATACAGCGTGTAGTTAGTCAGCCATTTTAAAGTCGCGACGATTCAATCGCTGTAGATGAGCAATTTACCAGTGCCCCAGTTGAAAATTCCCATTAAGTTCCAATTGGAATTTTCTTATTGGTACCAATTGGGTTTTTAGACAACCAATTGGTCACTGTCAATGGGAACCAACGAGAACCAATGGGAACCCATACAGGTTCCAACTGGAAAAATAATTCCGATTCGTGAGACCCATTGGCCAGTGTGGTTCCAGTTGGAACCCACTAAAACCAATTGGTTCGAGCTAAAACCAGTTGGAATTCCAATTGGATTTAATGGGAATTTTCAGCTGGGGCAGTACAACCGCTAGCCTGGGGTCTTTAACGTGCACCACGCAGTAGTGATACACGACCGCACGCCGGTATGATGCTCATCCAGATCGAAACGGGCAGGGATTGAACCCAAGCCCTAGGTTCTGCAGCGCGAGCTTTCGCTCCACGCGCTCTGAGCTGGTGTGCGCTAGCCCACTCGGCCACCGATTCCCCAAAAGCAAAGCAAGTCGGATGTTGTGCAATGTGCATGTTTATACAGTGAGATGTCAGTATGGCCCCAAGGAATATGGCACGACATGAATTCATGACAGCTAGGAGAGGAGAAAAAAGACGGTGGTTAGGAAAATAATTTATAAGAGTCCGAGAAAGGGGCACAGTGCACTCAGTTTGATACACAGGATTCACACACAGAGAGAACTTCAAAAGAGCCCAACGTTCCATCAGATACATTGATTCCAAACACCGCTATACCGTGTTCTTCAAGAGTGTCTTAAGTTGAAGTTCGGCTCTGGCTTTCAGTAGTATGTAGTATGTTCTCGGATCCTATGCACCTTTTGTGATGCATCACATGAATGACATTATACACACCGTCCTGTCCGACCATGTAAACACAGCGCTCGTTCTATGTACCTCTCAGTCTGCATTTTTATTGTGCTGCGTCTATTTTTTACAATAGTCGTATCAACCTCTTCCATTCTGTGTCTAGTCAATAGCAGAAATAGTATACCCATATGTTCTTTTCTTAAAACGGGATGGCACTCAGTTGGTCGAACGTTTCAGTAAACAAACGGCCGCCCCAAACTGTTCATTAAAAAACACTTTAAAAAAGCAAAGCGGCACAAACAATACTTTTCGTTATGTCGGCCCGTTGTTTGTGCCCTTGCTTCCCTTCCCTTCCCCCATCCCCGTCACCCCTCACCACCACCACCACCGTTTCCTTACGTCCGAAATCGCACCCACTGTATTTCTGCAGTTGGTGTACACCCAGTACATCCTCAAAAAACACAACGGGCTGCCACCACTCTACCACCATGTTGTTTGTGTTTCGCGGGATAGAGAATAGCACGATACCACCGCACGGAATAATTTACCAATCTTTGTCTCTAGCTGCATGTCCATAGAAATATAAAATAAAATAAAGAAATAATATTGTTAATTAAACAAAATTTGTTAACTTTGCAAATACAAAACAAATTTGTTATGTTTACATTCAAACGTGTTTCAATTTCTGCGGATCTGTTGTGTCATGGCGCTCCCGAGTCCTGACTCCTGAGCAAGAGGTGTGAGGTATTTTACTTTTTTGGCTTTTCTGCAAACATTGTGAAGGGTGACATTCGAATTGGTTCGTTGAAAGATCGATAAGCGCACCAGGAATGGAATAAATGTCATAAATATACCCTATTAGACGAAACTTCCCTGCTCTTACCCAGCGGCTCAAGCACGCTGAACGTTACATCGAACCTGCGTTGGTGAGTTGAAACTCTTGTGTTGCTTTATACACAATAAAATCATAATCGTACCGAACGAATGGGTGCAATTTAACCTTTTTTTTTGCTCTGCTGGTATGAAGTTCCTGTGATGTTGCCGGTTGCTGTGTCGGTCTCATGCCGTGTATTTTTGACCGCTCCTATGTGTCGAACCTGGGCTGCTGTTTTCAATTCGCGAAATAGTTACATTTGAAGTGTTATGCTTTTTTGACGAATGCATTATTTTGTAGCTAACACTTGGCAAAGTCAACGATCCCTACAAAAATTTAACTGTATAAATCGAACTTTAATTCCATCACCTTCCCTAAAGCATTCAAGTGCAGAAGAAAACTATTTAGAATTTACTAAGCTTGGCGAATTCGCAAAACTGTAATTGCGGATCGAAGCTAGAACGTGCTTTTCAGGCAACGAGGTATTTATCTTTTTAGTGTCTGGGGCATGTGATGCTCAGACACTTATATAGGGCATGCAATGCAAATGAAGCACCTTGTGAGGGCAAATCCCAACACAAAAAGTTTTTTTCTTCTTTTTCTTCGCTAACCACTTTAGCCGCTTTTTGCTGACAAGGCCTGCAACATTGATTAGTATCAAACTGCAATTCACAGGGGAAACACGTTTTTGTTTTACATGTGAAATTACATATTTTTTCTGCTTTGATATAGTGAATGTTTGTTCAAGCTCTTTAGTTGTCTTGCGTGAATAAATGAGGTGAAGCTGAACAGCATTTGACACCTTTACTTAAGTAGACAGTTCTGATGCTAAGAAAAAGTGTCGCACCACTAATATTAAATACTTCTGTACGGGTCACAATATAAGATTTTAAATGTACCATTGTGAGTTTCAAAGCAAGAAGTTCCTTCCATGAAAAATGCATAGAGTTCGACAAGTTTTTCACACAGTGTCTTAGCCTAAAACTCGATGAGAGGATGTCTTGCACTTCTTATCTATGTGATGTCGTGCACAAACTGGCTTTCTTGACAGGCGTGCCATGCATCGAGATGGGTGGTACATGTAGTTTCAGGTTGCTACCTTTTGTTTCTATAGACCAAGGTTTAGACATTCTTGTTGTGCTCACTGGCATGCGTGTTCTCGTGCTCTTCTGCGACACGCCGGTCGTCCCCGCATCTGACACAAGGTGCCGTTTCGGTGGCCGCCCTGATGAGTCTGCTACCGACATTTAAGGCTAGTATTATAGTGAGGGTGTACAACATCGTAAGAGGTCTGTTCGATTTGCCTGAACTGGCTAAACTATAGTCAGTGACAGGTCAAGAACGATGTGGAAGCTCCTCCCTCCCCTTTCCACTTCAGCGGAGCAAACGGTGGAGAGGAGGTCGCCTCCTTTCCAGCGTTCGCTCCGCTGAAGTGGAAAGGGAGGGAGGAGCTTCCACATCGTTCTTGACCTGTCACCGACTATAGTTCAGCAGTGCAGGAACTGGCACATTCGATTCACCCTGAAGTTGCACAGCCGCTGCACTGCCACATTCGATTTATCCCAGTTCTAAACGAGTTCAGACCCAGCTCCTCAAAAGCTTGCACCAGCTCTGGAGTCAGTTCAGAGTCTGTGCAGAAGCAGACAACAAGGGCAGATGACACTCCTCGCCCATCTCTACTTGTGGTGCCATTTCTTGGAGTTCTTGCTCAAATGTCTGCAATGTTTAACAATAACGCCCAGTCAGAGGTTACATTTCCTTTCACTTATGAAAATAATGCACCCATGGTGGACACGGAATCAAGATCCTAACCTAAGGTAGGAATGTGCTCAATTATGATATTCTGAAAGCGTTTTACGCACCTGCTTGCACAGGTTTGGCTCCCTGTGGTAAGCGTTGAAAGATTGACTTGTGTAAATTGTTTCTTTTTGATGCTACGTGATGCTATGTTCATATTCTTCTTAAAAGACACAGGAAAAGTATCACACTCTTGATAGCCCCCACCTTGAGTAGCTCTTGGATGCAGACTTATGATCCCGATACATTGCAGAGGTCTGGGATTTAATACAAGGGCACTTGCATGCCCCATAGCTGAGCATAATGCTGCATGCTTTGTCCGCTGGTATTTGGGGACGCCCACTAACGGGCCTGGGAAAAACGCAGAGAATCGGCATTGGCATGCTAGTTCCACGCGGATATTTCTTGAGAATCAGAATAAATGCTTCAACTTGACACCAAAGTGACGGTCGATAACTGTTTTGGCCAAAACGCTCTCGTCAGGCCTTCGTCTTCGAAGTGACCGCTACTGACTGCGCGCTGCCGCCAGTGACTCCAGACGTGAAATCATCCTGATGCTGCGCATCTATCATCTAAATGCGAAACTCTAGAGACTTTGCCTGAATCTACTATTGCTAAATGAATGTGAAGGAATGTGGACAAACGCATTTCATACAGAAAACATTTTAGTAGACTGGAGTAAGGAAACATTCACAGAAAAGGCTTTGTTTTTATACATTAAAACTAAGGAAACGCGAATGGTCTCATCAAACTGCGAATAATTACATGTAGCATACAACGTGGTGCGGTGAAACAAGATCTAACAGATGCAGACGACACCCTGTGCTTCCGCTCCGAAAGCCGATCACAGCGCCAGTCCTAACGCGGTGGCTGCACTGGTTCTGCGCCCTCATGGCAAAACAATGTTCATTTTGCAGTCTTTACCGTTCTATACCTATGTGGTTCAATGGGGGTGACATGTTTTTTAGCGGCATAATGATAAATAAAAGAGTTTGAGCTTAGGGGTAGTGCTTAAAATGGCACAAAAAGAGGAGCACAAGCATAAATTACCATTTGCATTCACCATGAATTATACCCTCCCCACGTAGCACCATTCGGGAACAAATGTATTTTTTTAAGTATCTGCATTCCGGAATACTTTTTCGCCGTTTTTGCAGAAGTATCTCAGGGATATCCCGTTGCATAAAAGACAAATGTATATCAGTATCTGTATTTTGGGCCTTAAAATGGAAGTATCACAGTATTTGTATTCCCAAATACTTTTTGTAGTATCTCTGCCCAGCCCTGTTACATGCACACCTACATAATAGCTGCAGTTAATTTTTGCAATTTTGCTTCAAGGTTTTATTTTCAGATCAACATGTACCATATCCCAGATGTTTAATTTCTTAATACCCCGCTCATTAGGTAAGTCTTCCCCTAGTACGAAAGTGTGTTGCAGGGAAGCAAACCTGACAAAACTGCTGTTTACAGTACGAGTCTTCTCCACAGTGCGCCAAAGCCTATCGAGAAATGCACTCACAAAAAGCTAGTGTGGCCACCTCAACAAACTTAGAATAATAAGGACTATTAGGGAACTTAAGTGTACTGTCCCTGTTCGATATGAAGGTAAAATCAAATAGTGTGTTAGTCCAATCAATAGTCTGTATTTTTGAGAACAGGCACCATCCTACCATAATGATCCAGCAAGGTACCAAGCTCTGAGTAATTCTCAAGCAGTGAGCAAAAGTGGAGCTTTTCGTGCAGTGTTGGCACAAACTCATCATATTTTGTTTAATTTTAGCAGCATACAGCAGGTTGAGGCCTTAGGTGCAGCAGTCGCATCAGTGAGCCTTCCAAGAAGTATGAAGCTTCTGTTCTGAAGTATGAACTGTTTCAATTGTCAGTCCCTTTGACACATTTGCTTTGCTTCAATGTAGCCTGTTCAGCAGCATTATCTTGTACGAATGTTGCTGCCGGTGTTTTTGCAACAAGAATAGCATGAATGAAATGGATGCACAAAGTTTTATTTCAACAAAATAAGACCTACCACAAGCACAAAATAAGAAATGAACTAAATGCAAACTAAAAAGAAAAAGCAACATTAAAAAAAAGAAGCCTGTTGGTCCATGGGCATGAATGCCTATCTTGTAGTAGGAAGTTGTTTTCACAACTTCGTAACAGAAGACGTTTCTCTATCCACCACCTGAAAGCACGCTCTCTAGCAGACAGGTGTAACGGGAGCGTGCTCCACCAGTGAACCAAGCTTGTGCCGGGCAAGCTCGTGCCCGGGCAGATCGCAGAGGCGCCATAATAAAAGGCTAGCCCTAGTTGACCTCCCGCTGTGCGAACCTTCTTCTCGCGTCGATACAACAGGCTCCTCCAAAGGACCTAAATTAAAGAAAAGAAAGACATTATAAGCACCATACACCAAAGCATAAAAATTAAAATTACTAAGCTGTTTTTGTCTTGTCCCCCATAGGAATCAGCAGCTGTACATAGTACTTTTCTTATGCTAAATATAAGTGAAAAAAAGAGGGTATTTGAAATGGAGAGGCCACACTGTTGCAGATGAAAAGGTGTGACCTGATAACCAGTTGCGAATCATTTAATTAAACTTGTGTCCCAACATTTGCTGCGGTGTCGTGAGGAATCAGCTGGACGCTGACAAGGTTTGACCAGAGGAAAATTGGCGACTCCCTTGCCGGGGAGGAGGCAGTGGATGATGTTTTTAGTTTTTGTTAATGTTTTAGGCTAGGTGGTGGAAGCTGCCGCCCATTATAAAGGGTACAGCTGTTATTATCCATCTATTCGTCTCGAGAGCAAGTTTTTTTTACTACAATTGTTATTGAAATTGTAGGCCACGATGAGTGAGCACAATTGTAATAATAATTTGCAACTAATTACAGGGTCACATGCCTTTTCAAATGTGTCAACCAGCTTTTGTAATATCAAACTCTAATAATGAAAAGTAAGAAATATTCAGGTGGAAACATAACAAAGGTAAAGAATAACAAGAATAAACATAACAAGGGTAAATCATACCTGCCAAGTTACCCGTATTACCCGGGAGACTCCCGAATTTTGACCAATTTGCACGATTGCCAGAAAAATCTCCCAAAAAACGCAAATCCCCCCCCCCCGCTTTCCCTCCTCGCACTTAAATAAGTAGTTTTTGCTGTCGTAACAAACGGCTGCTATGATAGCGAGGCCCAGCCGTCCTTCGCTAGCATGAGCAGTGCAATATAAATATAATGAAGTTGTCTTCATTTTACATTTGTTATCAATATTTCTTTTTAAAAAAAACCTCTACCCTCCCCCCTTTCCCCCCGCTTAGAAATTCTCCCGGATTTGGTTTTTCCGAACTTGGCGGGTATGGTAAATAAAGTTCAAGGTCTTGAAACAGTCAGTTAGGATAACCTCTGCCTATTCTTCATAACTTCATAACAAGTGAAGTCAAATTTGGGGTTTTACGTGCCAAACCAACGACGGGCATATGGCACGCCCCAGCGGAGGACTGGGGATTAATTTGGACCACCTGGGGATCTTGACGTGCAACCGACAGCTCGGTTACATGGCGCCTCCTCCGCAATAAGCCTCCGTCAGATTGCGGGCACCTCGGCCGGGATTCGAACCCGCCACATGGGGATCCGTAGGCCAGCGCTCTCGCCTCGGAGCCACCGAGAACTTCATAACAAAAATTTGCCGTAAATGATAAATACGCCTTCTTATAAACAACTCCGCCAAACTCGTTAAGGTTCTTCTCAAGCTTGCATTCTCTACTTCTGCTAATTTAGCTGCTAATTCACTCACACCTATATAAGAGTGACAACTAAACAAACAACCAAACAAGTCCACATACATATTTTTGCAATACTGAAGTATCCTTGCTAAATCTAGAATTGGAAAAAGATACCTTCACGATATTGCAGTCAGTCTATCATACATACAAGCCGAATTTTATTCAAAAATCGTCCCGTCTCACTCTGGAGGAATGCTTTCCCCTTAGCACACAGGTGCGCTGCAGCGAAGCAAGACACAAAATCGCGATGCCTACTGCATGGTTGTCGCTTCACTGCAGTACACCTGTGAGCGGTGAGAAGCGCACTCAACGAAACTAACCCGCCAGAACAGAACGCAAAAATTATTGCGGAACTTCCGAGTGTTAGAAATAGTCTAAAATAAAATATATTCTAGAAAATAAAGGAAATCTTGACAACTAAGCTTTTGGTAATTAAAAAAAAAAACACGGTTTAATATAGTTGGAAGTACAAATTTAGGCTACATGGTAGGAACTATGGTGGTCGCATACCACCATCGCACAACGCTCTTGCTCGGAGTCCCGCGGGTAGACTGCCGTATAGTTCTTCTCTCGCGCTGCTTGGTCTCGCCTGGCTGGCAGATGTCGCATCCGGTCTGACGCCAGCCAGTTGCATCTTCATGGCGCTGGAATCCACATGAGACCCCTGATGCCAAGGAGTCAGTGTAAACACAAGCCTTTAAGAACACGACATTCGTGCCCTCAGAGCTTCGTAGGCGACTTCAGGAATGCGCCCGGTAAAATAGAAGAAAAAGGGCAAAACACAATGGCACTCGCTTACACGAGTAATGTCTGTGTTTGATGCGAAATCAGACCGAGTTAGTATGTTATATGATGTAATATTCTAAAGATCTGCAAACTCGCACAATCCTATCGCTCCGGCCAAATTGCGAGTTGTTTTGGCGCAATCTTGGCCCGAGTTCCTCAGATTTTGGTCAAATGTAGCAAGATGTAGCAGGGTAAACACTTTGGCACAAATATCACATCACTGCCAATGGTCTGGGACTTTTGTACGCAATAGCTAAATGAAAGCATCTCTCACCTGTGAATTTTAGTCCCTCAGCTAACAGAACAGCTTGAAAACCACCCCAATGTGGAAATGTTTTACATGTTAAGTACCGTACAATATTCATAACACTATCAGACAGAGAACTGTTGGATCTTACAAATGCCAGTTCTTTTTCAGTAAGTGAATAACTTCTGTAGAGAGGAATTAACTCTGCACCTACCATACTAAGGCAAAGTGCTTTGTTGTGGAACATTTCAGAAAGTGCATGCTTTCTTAGAACTGTCACATTTCGTGGTCTGCCTCCTGCATTTGATCAAACTAATGCACAGTTTTTCGGAAGAGGTTGCCCCACCGATTGTTGCCTATAGCTGCTGCTGAGATACATCCTCTCGAGCTGCACAGGGTGCAACAGACTGTGGCAAGAGCTGCACCTGGTTAGCTTGGGAAGGTTGTAAGACTGCTAAGGAACGCCTGAATATCGATCAATTTTTCATTTAGCTCTCAAACACCGCATTGGGTCAAGGTGTTAGCTGTTGGTTTGACTAGATGAACTCAACCATGGAGTACTTAAATTCATCAGATTGAGCTAGTGGACATGTCTTTGACCTTTTTTTCTTTTTTGAAAATACATGCAACCCTTTTTTGGTCCAGTCTTCAAATGCTGCTAGATAGGTTGGATAGTTGCTAAACTTGGCCTGCAGAAAAATGGTTCTGCAGGAGGGCTGTGGAGGGATGCTTGCCTCCACTGGCCCTGCTCTTCATCACACATGCTGGGCTGTCCTCCCCCAAGCCAGAAAATAGATTATCAGACACGTACAAAGAAGAGAGACACCCTATGCAAGGTCTCCCCCATCCCAAGCAATGGTGGGGGATGCAATAGTGGCAGTATGGTCTAGTACCTTACGCAGTCTGCGAGATCCTCGTTTCGTGCACTTGTACTTCACCCACGCTGCTTCCCTCCTCCCACCGTGCTTTGGAAAGGGCACACTATCTTGGTTTCAGTCACTTCAAAGGCTGCCCACTTACCAGCCTCTACAGAAGCTGTGCTCCCTGAGGAAGTGGCTCTTAGGCACTTCTCTGCACTAGCTTTCCCACCCGAAGCATTGCCAGCGGCACGGGCTGCTTGCTCACATGCCTTTACAGGAGCTGTGCTCCCCGAGGAAGAGGCTTTTGGGCACTCCTCTGCACTAGCTTCATGCTCACCATTCTCTGCAAAAGCTGTGATTTCCAAGAAAGTGGTTTTAGGCACTCTGCACTAGCTTTTCTACCCGAAGCATCGGCAGTGACAAGGGCTGCTTGCTCGCAGGCCTTTACAGAAGCTGTGCTTCCCAAGGAAGTGGTTTTTGGACACTCTTCTGCACTAGCTTTTCCACTCAAAGAAGCTGTGCTCCTTGAAGATATGGCTTTCAGGCACTCCTCTGCACTAGCAAGAGGCATGCTGTCCCAGCTTTGCCCTACCCGACTATCCTTGCTGTGGACTCAAACACCACCAACCAGCCTGAACCCAGCACCATGGCTCTACTTCACTGGCACATCAGAAGGCTTGCCTCGTCTGTGCCTCCGCTCGGCCTTTCCATATGTGACAACTGGTTGGCTTCTGTCCATACCGAGCTCAGAGGCCATGCAGGCACGTGGTACAGGAGAGCCTGCAGATTTTGACATCTCTGCCCAGGTGGCTTCCTGATCAGCAGCTGCTTCACAAGGTGCACAGGTACTCTCAAGGGAAGGAGCAGCAGAAGCAAGTGGCAGAGATGGTGTGGAAGCAGCAGGAGAGCAAAGTGGAGGAAACTCAACCTCACAGAGCATGGCTGGTGGAACACTTTTGATGGTCCAGCCAGCGCTTGAGGAAGCGTTCATTGTCGTCCCCTTGTACTCCTGCTGAATCCTGGCCCTGGCCATTTTCTGCATGATGTTCTGCGCCTGCTGGTCCATGAACTTGGCAAGAACCTGCCCAGATAGTTGGGAGTGCCCAACTATTAACCTCTACACTAGAGCACCAAACCTGACTGTCACCCTAACTTAATTGTCTGAGTTAGTGTCCATTTAAAATTTTAAGCAGTGTTTCATGAAGTAAAGCATATCTAAAAACTACTTGAAGTAAAGTTAGAGTAATTATGTAGTTCAAGTTGAGTAGTAAGTATACAGGGCGTGATGCAGTTAAAGTAAAATACAATAAATGCAATCTTTTTTTGAAATAAAGTAAACTGATGGTCCTCTTCATTCCCACTTTCAGTGGTTTTCAAATCATGGTATGCATAGGTACTCAAGTGTGTAATATAGGAATTATTTGTGGTAATGGCGGCAAATATCAAACATGGCCAAGAGGCCACCCAGTACTTTTTTCTCTCCCCGATGAGCTATACATGGCTTGCATTTTCGTTACATCAGCCGTCATTACTCCGTACCATGCTCCTGTGCTCGTACCTTCTGCAGCATAAATTTCACACCTTCAAGCTTGTACTTCTCGGCCAGAACAAGTAGGAATGACGTTGCGTGCAAAGCATGTATTAATCAATATAAAGTTATAAGCCACGTATAACTTCCATTCCTTTCAGAAGAATGGCCAGAAGAGGTGTCGAAAGAAATCAACACTTTTGTATGATAACAGCCTACCACTTTGTTGTTAGGTTGGTGCAAAATTATACTCTACCTAAGAAGTTGTAGGTACAATTTGGAAAGCCAAGGACATCGGCACATGGGTTTTGAAAGAGCCTAGATTTTCCTGAGCCCTCACGAAACAAACCAGTGCTCAGATCAATGCATTCGTCCCTGTGTGTTTCCCAGAGGTGTACAAAACATCCGAGACGGAGTATGGTTAAGAGAGTTCAAAGGAACCATTTTCCAGCTCCAGTAACAATATGACATGCACATGCACACATTCCATGCGCGGAACCAAAGATGTCGAAATCAGAGTTGAAAAATAGTTCTCTAAAACTCTATTGTCTTCTAAGAACGAGGAAAAAGACATTGTTCTCAAAGGCAATATGGAGCAATGCATCGTCTGCTTACGCACCTCGCTAGGTAAGAATATACCTCGCAGTATTTCTCCAGAGTTAACCTAGCACCGTTTAGCGATGCAAATTTAGGAAGACCAAGTTTGGAGAATGTACTTGAGGTAGGGAGTTGTAGTCTCCTCGCAAAGTACTAAAAACAAATACTTTAAGTAAAGTTCTTGTAAATGCTGAGTATAAGGGTGATTGTAATTTTCATACACCCTGAAAAGTAAAATTTTTGAAACAAATCTTTTTGGGTTTACATGCTAAACGCGACGGAGGGCTCAGGATTGTTTAGACTACCAGGGGGATTTTTTGTCGTGCAACCGGAAGCTCACATTACACGGTGCCTTTTCTGCAATAAGCCTCCTTCACACTGTAAACACCTCAGTCAACATTTTTCTTTTAAAGTACATTGCAAGTGAATATGCACAGACGCCTACTACTGCAGCCATCCTTGCGATCGATGTCTCTACATTTGTGCTCGCCGGCACAGACGTCATACCTTGTTGCCCATCTGGCTTGGGTGGATGCCGTCGCAGTAGTGGGCGCTACTAAGGTGATGGTGCTTTTCTTGTTGCTCGCCAGAGGACACCATCATTTATAGAGTGCTTATATAAGAACCGGCGCGGCGCATGGAAATAAAAGGGCTTTTTCTTCTTTTTGGTTGTGGTCACGAGCTGGGCTGCTGTTACTTGGCCGTCGTCCGTTCCGAACATGGTGTCAGAAGCTGGCTAACGCCATCACTATGGCGGAAGGTGACCTCCATCCTTTGGCACCATTCACTTTCACCAGCCCGGCGGAATGGCCGACTTGGATTGCAACGAGGAGAGCCAGGTACGGATCAGAGTTCTTTGCAAACAAGTCTTTCATGGTATGCACCGTGCGCTCTACTTCACCGTTACTCTGGGGGTATCACGGGCTGCTGTCTCTTCGTCATCGTCCGTTCCGAATGTTCCAGCTAAAAGGATGTGACTATGTTCTGATAGTAGACTACTACTCAAGGTTTCCTGAGGTCATCTCTCTCGGATCTACATCTGCGCAAGCAGCCATCTCGGCTGTCAAGAGTTGCATGGCTTCCTATGGAATCCAGAACGTCGTGCGGACAGATATTGGACCGCAGTTCGCATCTCACGGGTTTGCAGACTTTGCTCAGGCGCACGGATTTCGCCACGAGACTAGAAGCCCGTGGTACCCCCAGAACAACGGCGAAGTAGAAGGCATGGTGCGTATTGTGAAGAACTTGTTTGCAAAGAGCTCCAGTCAATACCTGGCTCTCCTATCGTACCGAGACACACCTGGTGTCAATGGTGTTTCTCCTGCCCAGTTGTTAATGGGAAGAAAACTCTAAACTCGACTTTCTGGTCTACCAGAACGACTTAAGCCATCAGAACTTCAAGGCAAGAAATGCCGCAAACACGTCACATCAGGCAAAGAACCACAACCACCGGCATACTTCAAGTCCTCCGACCCCCTTGAAGTTGGGGGAGGACGTGTGGGTTAAGGCCGTATCCTCAGCCCCGCTCAGTGACCACAGTCATATGTGGTGGAAACGCCCAGGGGAACTCTGCAGTGAAACCGTCGGCATATTGTCCCCTTCTCAAATGGCCAGTCAACAGAGGAACCGCCAGCCAGTGAACAAAATCAAGGACCAAGTTCACAGCAGTCTACGCCTGGTGAGGGTCAACCAGCATCATCGCCAGAGCCTCAGCAAGAAGGGCTTTGGCTAAGACGCACACGTTGCGGTCGTGTAGTGGAAACTTAGTGGGAACTACTAAGGTTATGGTGTTTTTCTTATTGCTCGCCAGAGGACACCATCATTTATAGAGCGGTTATATAAGGAGCGACGCATAAAAATAAAACGGGCTTTTTTTTTTTTGGTTGTGGTCACGAGCTGGGCTGCTGTCACTTGGCTGCCGTCCGTTTCGAGCAGTCGCGACCGATCCACTGCCGCCACTCGTTGGCCAAGCCGCCGAGGAACTCGAACCCCCTTTGCGACAAAACTCGCGCTGCAGGGAGCTTACCTCCCTCAGAACCTGCATCTCGGCAGGTGACTACGCTGCCGTTCCAATGACCAGATTTGTTGATGCACACGCTGGCACTAAACGCTGGTGTTGTTAGTGCCGACGTGCACGATGACAACGTCAAAACCGGCATGCCTGTCAGACCGTGAAAACAAGTTCTCAATCCTAATCCCACTAAATGCCGCAACCTCAACAGCCCTCCGGTCATTGACGGGAAGTACCGGCTACCAAAACACGAGGCGCGTTGGGAGTGCGACCACGCTCGTTTACAACCCGATACAAAATCCAAATTAACGTATTCAAAGCACAAAATACAGAAAATGGCAGTAAATACTAATGAATATGGTTAAACAAATAAGTCATCGGGCAAATGACGAACGGAACGCTTCAAATGACTGCAGAAAGCTTGCGTGAAACCAACCCGGAACAGGAGAACTTGATCGCAGACTCGGGAAGGGCAGCCGGGCAGTGAGTGGCGACAGTCACGCTAGTCTTGGGTCCAGACGCAGCCGATGCTACAAGCGCGAGCTGCGGGCTTCCAGCGTCCCTGCCAAGCACGCGCGCTCGTGCAGTACAGGCACTGTTCAGGGCCACACGCTCGTGCTTGTAGCATCGGCTGCGTCTGGACCCAAGCTGAAACGGGGAGCACATGTCAAAACAATAGCTGCGACACCAGAAGTGATGTCACCCTCATACTTCCGGTGTCGAAGGAGCCATGCCCAGACAGGGCAAGCTACTTTGACACCGGATAGTGACGTCGCTACTACTTCCGGTGTCGAAGGAGCCGTCTCCGTGTGGACCTGGCTCGAGCGACGGCCGTCGGAGCAGACACTCCC
>JAZHYW010013283.1:0-16559 GCA_037355805.1 Ixodes ricinus | reverse complement strand
GTAGGAGTTCCACAACTGAGGTAATCTAGTAACGTTGCTCCGAGCTTGTATTGGACACGAGGGTGACGTCAGCGTTCGGCGTCAACTCGGCTCAGCTCGTGTTAGTAACGAGCGCTGACGTCACCGTTCGGCGAGGCCTCGGAGCTAATCACGCGCTTAGTGAGCAAGCAATGGTGGCCGAACAAGTTGTTCGATGGACTTCTGAAAAGGTTCGATTTTGAAAAGGTGTGTACCTTTTCAAAATCCTGACACCGTAATATATTGCCCGGAAAAAAAAAAGAAGGGGGGGGGAGGTATCGGTGTGTCTTTATGTCAGACTCAGCCGAACCAGCGAGCCGATGGGACAACCAAACAGCGTCAAAAGCTCACCGCCATGGAGTTCGTCGTGTTCCTGTACGTGTTCTGTCATCGCTGAACCAATCGTAAGCAGAAAAAGCCTAGTGACTTGCTCTTTTGACGCTGCTTCATTGGGTCCCATTTCCTCGTAGTGTAGGCTGAGGCTGAAGTTCGAACAGATGCAACTTTCTCGAACGAGAGGTTCGATAAACGGTCGAACGAAGTTCGGCTAATAGGCACATGCACGAAAATTGAGACAGAAACGTGTAAACTAGCCTTAAGAGACATCGATCGTCACAACCCGAAAACAGGCTACCGGGGACCGAGCCAGCAAAAACGGAATTACGGTCAATGAGCAGTCACACTATCTGTCTTGGCGTTGTCTCTCCACGGAAGGATTTTTTCGCGTATCGTCCGCGAGGCCCATATTGTCGAAAAAAGAAAAAGCAGGAACAGGGGTGCTGCGTTGCGTGACCTTGCGCCCGCAGCCTTTGCGGACGATCCGTCTCCGTCCGAAACGTATACACGTTTACAGAGACACGTACTGCGAAGCGGCAGCATCGCGGAGTTGAGGGTTCATTGTGTTGTCCTTTCAAGCTGCGAGAATGTGACGAAGATTGAACGAAGTGGCCGATGGTCGCCGAAGCGAGCTCGGGGACTATGGGAGAATCTTCCGCACGTGAGTGTTTTTACAATATGACGGGTTTGTTTTGAAAACACGCACTACAGCAAAAGAGAAAAAGTGTGTGTGCTGTGTGTGTGTTTTGGGAAAGGGGCGGGTGCATCGCCAAAGCTAAACTGCATCTCAATAGTGCTCCCGCGGCTGGCAATGGGCCAGAGTCTGTGGTTGCTCGGTCGCGTTCTGGTCGCGGAAACGATTGTGGGCTTGCTCCCAGATCGTTTTCAAACTTCCGAATTTTTTTTCCTTGTCAGAGGTGTTCATTGAATTTGATGTTTCGACAGCATTTTGGCGTGACTCCGAAGGATTACTCAATGGCAGAAGGAAGTAAACCAAAAATGCGATTCATCTACGCAGATGATTGGTAGTGCATTGGCGTCTTGGTTGCGAGAAAGGGCAAAGAATAAATGTAAGGTTCAAAACATGACGTTGCGGTCAAGGCGCTCTATGCCTTACATTGGGCCCAGTCTATTTCACTGAGCTGTCTGAAGCGGACTTGTGCTTCGTTTTTCAACCAACGTTGCCGGAAGTCGTAATGTTTTTATATTACGCTTTAGCTCCTCAAAAGAATAATATTTGATCACCCATGGTTAAAATATAAAAACAAAAACAAATATGGGGTCTCCACTGGACACCATATTTGAGTGCTCTGTTCATAGCGCATGCTAAGAACGAGCTTACAGTTCTGGGCCGCTAAAATTGGAAATCTCGTTGGTGTAGAAAGCAGGTCAGAAAATCACAGTTGGAGGTCGCCGTGAGCTCGCGCTCAGCAGTAACAAACACAGCCATGGACGCCAGTGAATACCACTTGGCCGAACGCGTTACAACGCGAAACTCCAGTGTCCGACGTTTGGCTCTCGCCTTCGAACGCGTTCGACGAGTGCAGTGGAGACAAAGGCAGCTAGCTTTAGGTCTACCCGCTAATCCCTCCAATCAGAGCTCGGCGTTCTGGCGTCCCTCACTTCGTGTTCTCCTCTCTCTTCTCAGTTTCTCGGCACATACGTTTATGATCCGGAGAGAAAATTTGGCCGATGCGTAAAGCCGCGGTCACTTCCAATGTATCATACAAACGACGGTCCGCAGACGCTGTTTCAGTTTCTTTTTGTATCATCCAAAAACTGTCTGCAAACATGTTGGAAGCATGTGGGAATCAAACATGCTTGGAGCATGCTTCATGCGTAGAATTTTCTAATCTCGTCTTATCTATGATACATCTGAGTCTTATCTATGAACTGTCTGAGTGGGGCTAGACGCGTGACATTCTGACCCTCTAGTCTAGACTCTGCCTTAAAGGGTAGCTGGAGAGGTCCTTGAATTTCAACAAACAGTAAAAGCTGTAATATAGACGCCTAAAAAATGATGTATCTTATGTCTTATTTTGATGATTAAAAGGTACCGCGTAAACAGGCGGGACAAAAGAGAGAGGACACACAAGCGCAAGCGCTGAACTTACATATAACTGAAGTTTAATCGTCAAGGCGCAACCCTATATACGACGACCAAACAAGAAAAGCACACAGGCACCCAATGACGCAGACTAGATCTCTGCACAATAATCGCGAATGTTGTCGTCGTGCAAGGTATTTCAAATCTTTATCGGACAGTGAAATAGACGGGGCGCTTACGAAATCTTCCTTGAGGCGCGAAATCATCTGCGCTTTGATAAGTTCTCTAGTCACGGCTTTGCCGCTCCTTCCAATGATTCAGGTCTTCTTAGACACCGAATACTTGAAAGGATAAAACATCGAGGACGGGGACGGAAACAAGACTTCTCTCATCCGAAGTCTTGTCTACCGATACCACCCTGTTCACATTTTAATAGTGGTCTCTCAACCTATCGTTCAGACATCTGCGCGTCTGCCCTACGTAGTGTTCACCATAGGAATGCGGAATGGAATTAACAACTTTTTTTGTTCAATTAACAAACCGATTTTGATGCTTCCTAGTACAACTCCAGATACTCCCCGGCTGTAAGACTGACATTTTTGCGAAGCTTAGCTAACTTGTTAGAGGGAACAAAGGACAAGAGTGACGTGAAATCGCTTTCCTATTTTCTTTAATCCTACTGACATCGGTCGCAGGCACTTTATTCAAGGAAATTAAAATGGAAGGCGGTGTAGATGCGGTAAACGTTTATAAAGAAAAAAGGAACAAAGTTGTTGTGACACCCGATTTGCATAAAGTGCCCCATGGATTAAAGAAAAATGGGAAAGCGAGTAGGCGTTACTGTTGTCTTTTCTGTCCCTAACAAGTTATCTAAGCTTTGAAGAAATGTCAGCCTTACAGCCGGGGGGTCACTGAGTTGTACTATATAAAAAGCATAAAGATCGATTTGTCGTATGCACAGAACGAGTTATTTATTCCATCCCGTTTTCCTGTGGTAAAGAGTACGTAAGGCAGACGGGTAGATGTCCAAATGATAATTTGAGTGAACACTATTACAGTGTGTGGTATATGGACAGTTCGGCATTCGTTGTCGTTACTGTGGGTGTGCTGCAGATTTTAAAGAAAGTTCTCAGTCATTGGAAGGAGAGGCAATTCCCTGTCCAGAGAACTTATCAAAGCGCAGATGATTGCCCGCCTTAAAGGGGCGATGCAACAATTTTTGTACTTTGCGCAAATACCGCTTAGAACGGATCCCTGACGTTAATGACCTATGAAACACGCGTTCGTTTTTCACCCCACGCAATAGAGTCCCAGAGAAAAATTAAAGAAAAACGAGCAGCGTTCACCCCCTCAACTCGCAGCCAGAACAAGCGGCCACGTGATCTGGAGCCGATTATATGCCGCCAATGTTGATCATAGCCACGCGCTGGTGTTGGCAAAGCACAGGACACGCGCTGAGTTCCAGACATTGTTATGGCTCGGCTATTGTCGTCGTCTGCAGCGATTGGGCACGGGCCACTACTCCGAATGCTTCTCGAGCTAGTAATTATCACGAGCCCAAATCGAGTGCCTCACGCAATGCTCTCGGGTCCAATCTATGAACCGGATTCAAATTACGTCACTTGGGTGTACTGCGATCCCCACGTTACTTCATCAAATTTTGCAAAGGAGAGATTGAATCGAAAATGATCGCTTTTGTCCTTGAAATTACACCGCAACAAAGGAGTTTCTTGGCCAGTGGCGTTGCGAGCGAGTATCCTTGAGTCACGCTAGGGCCAGTAAGCTCGTGTAGAAGTGAAAAACATTCCAATTGAATATCGTTGCACCGCTCCTTTAAGGAAGATTGTGTAAGTGCCCTGTCCGTTTCGCTATCTGACAAATAATTGGAATGCATTGCACGACGACAGCATTCACGATGATGGGGCTAAGATCTAGTCTGTGTCATTGGGTGTGTATGATTTGTTTGTTTGGTCGTCGTATATATGGTTGCGCCTTGACGATTAAACTTGAGTCGTAAGTTCAGCGTTTGTGTGTCCTCTCTCTTCTGGCCCGTCTGTTTGCGCTGTACGTTTTGATCGCCGTACCTTACCAGCACGCCCAAGCTTCCATTTTGAACAGTTTTATTCGGAGCTTAGTAGTAGGAGCGTCGTAATGGCCAACTAAAATTTTGACGGAGACCCGCCCGTTGCGGCGCGCCAACAATACAACAACGCAGACAGGAGAAAAAAAAAACAAACTCGCGCGCAGACATTTAGGATTGCTTAGATGTAGGAATGCGAAAGCATTCCTACACGCCGCGCATTCCTACAAGCAGTGCGCTATGTCTTCCTTTCGCACAGCGGCGGTCCGGCGGCGACATGGCGCTCTCCCCCAGTGCGCAGGCGCAGCGAACCCCGCCGGCTTCACGACGGCTTCCGTGAAGAAGCATCTGCGTTGCTCCACTTTTCTTTGTGTTTTATTTCTGAGGCGCGTGCATCATTCACGTATTGGTGTGACCATCTTCCGGGCACAACGCCGCCGCTTTTTCGACGTAGTGGGACAAGTAAGGCTTTCGTCTTCAAATTGCAAACCCTTACGCAACCCGTAAGGTGAAACACAGCGACAGCTGAGATGGGACGTCGGAGCCGCTAAGGTGTTATTTCGGAGCAGATGGACTGAAGGAACGGTAAAGGCGGGAGCGCGGACCACAGGCTCCGCGTAGGCGTTTCGTATTGAACCGAGTAACACATCGGAAGAAAATTCCATAGCGTTTTGGAATCAAGGGTACGGTCGTCGAGTTTAATGAATGCAAATAGTCCCGTGCAATCTAGGCTTTGCGCCATTTTGTCGCCACAGCCGCTTTTTAGGCGTCACCTACCCCGCGTCTGCTGCGGGAGTGGTAACTTCAGCGCACCCCTATACGCTTCCCACGTGCTTCAGGTCGTCCTAAAATTGACTGGTTTGGGAGTTTTCGCTGATGTTGAGCAAGCTTCAAATTAGAATTATGTTCATTTTTCACCAATTAAACGATAATTAGAACATTCTAGATAATAATAATAATAATAATAATAATAATAATAATAATAATAATAATAATAATAATAATAATATAATAATAGTACCTTTATTTTTTCCAACAAAAACAATGTTGAAAAGGTGACCCGGGAAAAAAGCTGTAAAAACAGCTTGACGAGCCCCGAGCCACCTATACCAGCAGTCGCGATGCAGGCACTAAAGATTCATACAAAAAATAAAAAATAACATGTGTACTACATGTTTGAGAAACTTCACAAAAAAAGAGCTGACGCTATACAAGATAAGTAGCATAATGATTTTGTTAATTAATTTGCTTGTTTATTGTTACACCAGATATCCACCATGGCTTAGAAATTTTTAATTAAGAGAGTTTATTTTTTTCTAAAACACTCCATTTGTAGGAATGTTTTAAAATATTTGGAGAAACACCCGGTGTGTGTGTCGAGAACCTGCCGTGGTTCGAAGTCAGTCAACCTTTTTAACTTCCAACTCGCGGTTTGGAAAGAGTATGTCGGAAGTTTGATTATCATGCGCATGCGCGTAAATAATAATATTAGAAAAAAAAATGACTAGGCACCATTTTGGGTATGAAGGATGCACTTGTTAACAAGTCAACTAGATCAGTAAAGCGCATAGTTTTGCTTAAATATTGCGTTAACATTGGACATTATTCTTCAAAATGTAGGATGGGTTACTAGAAATATTGTTTTCGGAATTTTTTTCCGTTTAATTCGGGCAAAGAAGTTTAAAAGATGGAACTTCGTCGAATTTTACAAAAAAGGTCGAAAGTTCGCCGAACCAGTCGAACATCGAGATTCGACGTCAAGCTTACGACATCATTAATCATATAAAGTTTGCAGTTTAATAACTCCGGGTTTAAAAATACAATGAGAGAACAGCACAATACAAGTAAGCGCGTCTACGACAACAGTAATATAATGACCCGGGTTGTACTAGTACACGAGCAAGAGAGTCCCGCTGGGACGAATTCGGAAGCGGAAGTCGGTCGGCGCTCTGCACTTGTTTCCGGTGTGGCCTAGTCGGCGAACCATAACTTCCGCCATCCGTTCCTTGGCGACCTTGCCGTCGCCGTCGTTGCTGTCGTCATCATCATCAAGATCACCGTCATGGTCTTTTTGGACACAGATCTCCGCTTTCTTCTCACGGCTCGAACTGACGTGGTGTTATAGAACGTACAGTCGGGGACAAAAGTCTCCAGGACACGCGAGCTGCGACTGAAACGCATTGCTCTGCCATCTGCCGGCGGGTCGCCTGGTTTCGAGATCACAAAAAAGCGCATGCGCGTCCTACTGTGACTGCCAACATGTGCGCTTTCCCGCTCTTCTGCGGCGCGGCGCCTAACTCGGAATCGGGCGCGTGTACCGCCTCGGAGATAGCGCTTACTGACGTGGCACCTCTAAAGCAAGACGTCACGGCAGCTCAACTGAGCGATAATCTGAACTGGTTATAAAGCAAGGTGCGCTGACACGGCGAAAAGCGACGCAATGCCCCAGGCGGTATCTCGAGCTTCGGAATGTGTAGCAGACGCTCGTCAGCCGCCAGCGCTATCTTTGAGGCGGTACCACGCGCCCGATTCCGAGTTAGGCGCTGTGCCGCAGAAGAGCAGGAAAACACACATGTTTGCAGGCAGAGTGGGACGCGCATGCGCTTTTGTGTGATCTCGAAACCAGGCGACCCGCCGGCAGATGGCAGAGCAATGCGTTTCAGCCGCAGCTCGCACGTCCTGGGGACTTTTGTCCCCGACTGTACATCTGACTTTCGGAAGTTTCGACTTACCGAGGGTTTTTGTTGTTTCTTTTTAGAGCGCAGCTCTTAGGCGCCCCTTTCCAGCTTGAGCGGTGTCGCCGTCGCCGTCGGCGTCGGCATAACCGCCTGAGGTCACGTGACCCCGAGGTCACGTGACCCCTCAGGTCACGTGGCCCCCAGGTCAAGTGACCCCCCGAGGTCACGTGACCCTCGAGGTCACGTGACCCCCAGGTCACATGGCCCCCAGGTCACGTGACCCCCCCCGAGGTCACGTGACCCTCGAGGTCACGTGACCCCCGAGGTCACCTGGTTCCCCAGGTCACGCGACCACCTGATCACGTCACCCTCGAGGTCACGTGATGATGAAGATGACAATGACGATACGGATGCCTATGACGTCATCAGTGTCGTCATTGATGACGCCATCGGCATCCGCATCGTCATCGCCATCATCACTGATGACGTCATCAGTGACGTCACTGATGACGTCATCGGCATCCGTATCGTCATCATCACAGATGACGTCATTAGTGACGTCACTGATGACGTCATCGGCATCCGCATCGTCATCGTCATCATCATTGATGACGTCATCAGTGACGTCATGCGACCCCCTGAGGCCACGTGACCCCCCTCCCCCCTCCCCGAGGTCACTTGGCCCCCCCCCCCGTACCCTTCCCTCCTCCTCCTCAAGAGCTGCGCTCTAATTCGGCGTTACAGGGAGTTGTAAACGGCTTTCACTTTTTTTATTTGAAAGGTGTCTAGGGGCGATCGTACACTTCTTCTACTTATTTATGGGTAGGCGATTAATTGATAGCATAAATCATGATTTGTATAAAGTCTTGCTTTGTTACGCTTATGGTGCACTCGCACTACAGGTCTTTATCTCCGGACAAAACCTAGTACGTCGTAGAACGGCAAGGAGAAAATGCCGTGAGAATGAGACGCCGCTTCAGAAAATCCGAATTGGCATTCACACGACCGAGTCGGATGTAGTCGAGTACGGCGGAGTACTCGACTACATCCGAAGGCCATAAGCACTTCTTGAAAGTGCTTGCGACCTTCGGGGGCTGATTGAAGTAAAGACAAGGAAAGAGAAAAAACGAAAGGCAGCCCACATGAATGCTTCCGAGCGTAATCCTTTACCAAAAGGAGGGGAACCGGCCGCTCCGACAGGACGACGGGTATACTATGCGCTCGGAGAAACTCAGGGGAAGGGGAGTCACGGCAGTACGTCATATTGCCCAGCTCGGATTCGAATGATTAAGATTTCAAGCTAGCTGCCTTTGTTTCCACCGCACTCGTCCAACGTGTTAGAACGCCGAACGCCGGAGTCCGGCCTTTGGCTCTCGCAAGAGAACGCCTTCGACGGGAGCAGCTTTAGGTCTACCCACTAAACATTCGAACCAGAGCTCGGTGTTTGAACGCTCCCGCGTGCTCTCGTCTCCTCCCATCCCTCCGTTTTTCGGCACATAGAGCCGTCAGAGATTCACCGCGCTGCTCGCGGGCTCGGTGGATGAGCGAACATCCGTGACGTGGTGCACGCAACCTCAAAACCCGATCTCCTCGCTGAGAAACTCCGTCGTGAGAATTTACCAGCTCTCACAAACGTTATCTTCAAAGTCATGGCTTTACTAAAGAGAACTGCATTCAGGCTGATACTGCGAGGACTGTAAGTCCTTGCAATATCAGCCCGAATCTAGTGTGCTGAAACTATGTAACTGAATGTAGTGTGCTCGAAACCATGTGTTGATTTGTGCTGCAACTATGTAACCAGCACAATTGAATAAAAGGGGCGCAGTTCACTGAGAGAACTTCTAAAATAATTGAATGTCCCATATTTGCCCGCCATGAATATTCGTGCGCGGTCATAGACTTAGCCGCCCAAAGACGTTCATATTTAATTTACAAACGA
Source organism: Ixodes ricinus (assembly GCA_037355805.1). Taxonomy (NCBI): domain Eukaryota; kingdom Metazoa; phylum Arthropoda; class Arachnida; order Ixodida; family Ixodidae; genus Ixodes; species Ixodes ricinus. Next base: position 7,461 of record JAZHYW010013283.1, on the reverse strand, counting down.
AAAAAACGAAAAAGAAACAACGTGATGCACTTAGAGAATGTCATTTCGTCATGTTTGGTATATCAAAATAATTCTTAAACTGAAATTGTTATGGAGTTTTTTTTTTTTTTTTTTACAGAATGCATTAAGTTATTTGACCAAATGCGGTTTTAAAAAGAGGTAGAGAGCATTAACATCCCCATATAACAGCGTTCATTTTGTTATAGAAGATGCTGTGGTAATTCAAGGTGACATTTGTGTTGTAATGTCCACTTCAGCCAGTCCATTTAAAAAGCTAGCCGCACATCAAAATTTCTGATTCGTAACCTGCGAGGTGCTCTCGAAAAATGGAAGAAAACAGCCTATTGCTGCCTAGGACACCGCCACTTGAGTACGCGTCTGTTTTGTGGGGCCCGCACGAACTGAAAAAACTCGAGAACTGTGCCGTAAAATTTGTGTTGGGAAATAGTAATGGAATTGCAAGCGTGATAGAAAATGAATACATATTTGAATGGGAATCCCTAATTGTAAGGAGAAAAACCTTCTCTTCAAATTTTTTTATATTTTTAAACACTTAACGAGAACAAGCAAACATTTCAAGTCGCTTAGATTATACAATAAAAATCAAAGAAATGTTTTAGCGTGCCAACTACGAGTAATATTTGTTTTTCCTCGCTCAATCACCAAGGGAGGGCACTGAATGAGCCTGCGATTATATGTGATCACATGACATTCACTCTTTCAGGATTCAATTCCGATTTTTAACTTCAGTGGTTCTAAATTCATTTTTGCGTTTAATTAAGGGCCGTTATTGTTTTGTCACCTGTTCATGTTTATGAAACTAGTTTTCTCAATAATTGCTGGGCTATAAATGCTTAAATCCTACGGCTCCGGAAGGTGTTGATGTAAATAAATAAATGATCAGTAATAGAACTATCTCTAACTTACATCCCTTAAAATCACAGTTTTTTGTCGTCCAATAAGTTAAGGTTAGAAAATTATCACGCAAATCCAAGCAATATAACCGCATTCCGAAAGTTTAAGCTCTCTACACCCACACTCGTATCTCTTCCGCCCACTTTGTCACCTTTCGTTCAGGGAAAACCTTAGCGTTTCTAAAGTTGAAGCTTGGGCGAATTGGTACCTACTTGAGAATCTGGTCTCTCGTCCTTCGTGCGGTTTTAATTCACAACTTTAACCCTGGAGGCATAATCACATCTGGAGCGTCTACTTTCCCTCAAAGCATTGATATTCAATCGCTACAGTCTACGGGTAGAGCTCGAATAATCTCAAAGCACATAGACTTAAAAAAGAAAGAGTCTGCACCGTCGCTCTGAGCATAGTAACATGTCATGCTCAGTGTCAGGGCGCAGAAGGTCTAAAGATACAATCGCGGTCACAGCAAGCGTTTTGCAGGAAGGGGGATGCTCCAGACGTCATAGACCCGCTATAGACCTTTCCAGCGCTAATCACTCGGGCGAAAAATGCTGAGTCACTGGGGGGTAGATGCATGCGCTGCGTCCCATATTTCGTGGAAGGAAGCATACGCCGCCTTTCACAGCCCAGCTGGCAAAGATGATGGTACACAGATATGTGATTAGTAGAAAGGTTTATATTCCATTGCAGGTTAGAGAAAGCGGGAATAGCTCTTCCTCAAAAGAACTCTTTCCTCTTTAGGGGAGCGACTGCGGTAGAGGAGGCGAGTAGGCTGGAGGCCAATCATGGCACGAAAAGAGCTTTGTGCAAGAGACTTGCCCTGGTATTCTAAACCGGCAACAGATCATAAAGAACTGGAATATTCCCCACACATTTCCTTGGACGCCAGCGTTTCAACTACACTTTTGCCTTGCCAGCTGGTCTGTTAAACCTCCTCGAAATCCTGCAATCGCTAGGCTTTTCCGAAAATCCGCTTTCACTGCGAAGAGAAACATTAGGAAACAATGAAAACACAACGGAGCGGTCCTGATTTACGGTCGCCGCAAAATGAGATTTCCGCGCATTGCCCGTTTCCTTTGTACTGACAAGCTGCTTTTTCGTTTCGGCGAGCTTGCCTCCCTCTTCCTACCTTCTGAATTTTTTTTTTTGTGCAGTGACGGTGCGGTTGCAATCTTATGCGGTCGACAATGTTCTCGTTGCTTGCCAGATCCTCCACATGCGCGCGGGCGACTTTGCCACCCCGCCTTCTGTTTCCGAAAAGGCTGCCTTTCGCCATTGACGTCCCCCCTCGCGACATTTTTGCTGACTGCGCTAAGCGTCCGCTCGCCACTTTTCGTTTTCTAGCCTCCGAAAATAACTGGGACCCGTGTGAGAACCACCCGTTCGCGAAACGGTGTGCCAGACCTGTCTCCTAATTTGTCATTTCGGGCTATTTTTTGCTGCGTTTTGGGGAGGGGCTTGTTTGTTTTCTTTGCAGCCTGCTTTGAATTTTTGGTTGCTGCGGAGTCTCGCGAGCTTGAGCGATCGGAGTGACACGGTGACTGAGTGAGAAGACGGAAAGAGTGGGGAGGTGATTCGGTGGGCGTGCGAAGTGACTGAGCGCTTCATCGGAGCTGGCAGACGACGCGTTTCCTAACGCTCGGCGGCATCGTCTGCTACTTCCGTTTCTTAAGCGCCGTCTGCTATGCGTTTGCCGCGGCGTGCCAGACGATGTGCTCGCTGTGCCAACGACCGCGTCGCCTGACGTCAGGGAGCTGGTTTGCGGCGGTAGAAGCGCGACTCCGGGCTGCCCGAACGCGCTTGACTGGTGAACTGCCACGTATGTGATCCCACAGCAAATATTTACAGCAACAGAGAAAGTGAAAAAGAACCAAATAGAAAAAAAAAACGTTTTTTGGAACTTAAACGAGGCTGACGATGAAGCCCCTTTCGTTTTGACGAGACATTCCTGGACGATGAGGACTACCCGCTTTACTCCGGGAGCGGAACTCCAAATCTCCTAACATATCGCTTTGGCGTTTTCAATATGCAGCCTGGCAGATTTGGTTTCTTACAAGATTGATGGTTGAATCGAGGTTTTATGCACGCGTTGTTCATTAATAGGTATGTAAACTAACATGCTGGCTTCCTGTGCTAATATATTTCGTTAGGGAGATTACCGCGGGCCTGAGAGCCACTCAATGACGTGAGCTGGAATATTCAACATCTGAGTCAGAGCGCCTCGGTTTCACAGGAATAGCTGCTCACTTCGAATGTTTACGACCAGCATGTTTGGCGTCCGCATGCTTGTTGATGACAAACCGTCAATGAATGCTTGAGTTTTTTTTTTAGTAGGGCTTTGCTTCGTACCTTGTTTTTGGCTAGGACGATTGACGTCCTTAAAGGGTTTTGGTGTCAGTCGAGTCTTACTGAGTCGAGTCTTACTGATGCGGCTATATGGTGGCCGCCTTTGCGGATGTCCTTTTTGGGTACGTGTCCCAATGTTGCCATTCACGAAGGGTACGTATCCCAATGTTGCATTCACTTTGCGTTATAACAAGCTTTATGTCGACAAAAAGGTCTTTGTTTATTGTTTGGAAACTGACTCCGCCGTTCAGTTTGGGGGTCATCAGGAGGCCGTAGCGAGCGCTTCGACTAATAGGTCATCTTCTAGCCTTGCACAAACATCGTCATAGCAGATTAACAGCAATAACAGCCATCGTCCGCCTGTTGAACAAACTTCGATTATTTTTACTAATATACGGAGTGTCATAAAAAACCGTGACGCACTTAATGCCGTTTTAGAATCATCATCTGCTGATTTAGTTATTCTCACAGAAACGTGGCTCTCTGCTAAAATACGTGACAGCGAAATTTTTTCGTGTGGTAAGCGTTTCAATGTGTATCGCTATGATAGGGAATTCAGATCCGGTGGAGGTGTGTTAATTGCTGTATCTGAGAATATGACATCTTTTTGTGTGAACATTTCAACTAATCTTGAGTTTCTTTGTGTATGCGTTAGTGCAAGCCATAAACGTATTGTTTTTGTGTTTGTTATAGACCGCCGAATTATTCTGCTACCTTCCCCAATGAGCTACACGACGTTCTTAATTTGATTTTAACCAGGTTTCCTGACTCTCCCGTCTTTCTCTTGGGAGATTTTAACTATCCTAGTATTGTGTGGACTGGTGTGTGTCCCTCTGTTGCCTCCAATTCCTCAGAATGTCTCGATTTTCTAAATGTATGCGTTGATTTCAACTTAACTCAGCTTGTCACAAAGCCTACACGTGTTACAGCCACAACTGCCAGTTTGCTTGACCTTGTATTAACTTCCTCACCCGATCTTGTTTCTGAAATTTCTCATCTTCCTGAGCTCAGCGATCATTGTACGTTACACATCACCTTAAATTTACCTGTAGTTACTCCCTCGAAAGGAACCAAATTCATTCGAGATTATAAGAAAGCGGATTTTGACGCCATTAACAATGAACTCGCTCTCTTTGTGGATGGCTACATCGATTCTTTTTCACAACGATCAGTTCAAGAAAATTGGAACCTTTTTAAAAATATTGTTAAATCACTCACGGATACATACATTCCGCTTCGATCGATAACGTCCCACACTAATTCTCCTTGGTTCAATGTCCAACTCAAGCGGCTTTCCAATAAGAAAAAACGTTTGTTTAGGGCCGCTAAGTCCTCTAACAAACCGGATCGCTGGTCAGCCTATCACGACGCTCTTGTGGAGTACAAATTTGCTATTCAAAGCGCCAAACATTCTTTCTTTAATATCACCTTGCCGACATTACTAGCCACTAGTCCTAAACAATTTTGGAACACTGTTAACAGTAAAGACAAGTCATCTATTTCCCTTTTTGTTGACGGTTGTGCGATCCCCAGTGATGTATGTGCGGAGATCCTGAACAATGTTTTTGCTGACTCATTTTCAAGTTTTGTTAATCCGCCATCTTGCTTACTACAGGAATATAATTTTATACCTATGGACCCCATCGTAATTGACCCCACTGGTATTGTTAAACTAATAGAAAATTTAAAACTGTCTTCTTCAGCTGGTCCTGATAATATTAACTCAAAGTTCTTGAAAAACTCAATTATGTATTCATCTATTATATTTTCTAAACTATTTTCTCAGTCGCTTGAACTTGGCATTTTACCTGACGACTGGAAGGTAGCCAGGGTGATTCCATTGCACAAAGGAGGTGATAAGCATTCTCCCTTAACTATCGTCCAATCTCGCTTACCAGCATACCATGTAAATTACTAGAGCATATAATATACTCCCAACTGGTTAATTTCCTGGAATCAAATTCTTTTTTTAACAAGGGCCAACATGGTTTCCGCAAATTTCATTCTTGTGAGACACAGCTTTTGTCATTTACTAACGATCTTCATTCTATCCTTGATTGTGGGTCCCAAGTTGACTGTGTTTTTCTAGATTTTAGCAAGGCTTTTGATAAAGTTCCTCACCAGTTGCTTCTATTAAAACTTAACAAATTAAGTATTGATCCTAACGTAGTTGCCTGGATAGCCTGTTTTCTAACTAACCGATATCAGTTTGTTACTGCTAATGAGAACACGTCTCCCCTCACTTCCGTCACATCCGGTGTTCCTCAAGGATCCGTATTAGGCCCTCTACTGTTTCTCATTTACATCAATGACCTACCTAATTGCGTCTCATCATTAATTAATCTTTTCGCTGACGACTGTGTAATATATACTAAATCTACTAACGACTCTGATGTTTTAAAGCTCCAGACAGATATCAATGCTGTTTACCACTGGTGTGAACTTTGGAATATGGAACTTAACATTACTAAATGTAAAGTCATGAGAATATCACGTACTAGTCCTAATGTGCCCTTCTACCATCTCAACAACGTCCCTTTGGCACCTGTTCTTCTTATAAATATTTGGGCGTTCACATTACTTGTAACCTCTCATGGAAACTGCATGTTGAATATGTCATCAATAACGCTAACCGCATGCTAGGTTACCTGAAAAGAAACTTTGCTCTCGCACCGTCAGCCTTAAAATTAACACTGTATAAATCTCTCGTTCGCTCCAAATTAGAGTATGCTTCTTCTATCTGGGACCCCAGTCAGTCTAATCTAATTAATGTTCTGGAAGCGGTCCAAAACCGTTCTGCCCGTTTTATTCTAGGTAACTATCACCGCACTGCCAGTGTTAGCTCCATGAAAATCACCTTGTCCCTGCCTAACCTCTCTCTCCGACGAAAAGTTGCTCGTTTGTGTCTTTTTCACAAGATCTATCATGCTAACCCGTACTTAAAGCAACGTCTTTTCATCCCACCGTTCTACATTTCACCTCGCATCGATCATCACCTCAAAGTTGGAATTTGTAAATGTAATACCAACGCATTTCTACTATCATTCGTCCCTAAAACTTCTTTGGAATGGAATCACCTTCCGACTTCCGTAATTTATATTATTGATACCCAAATGTTTAAAAATGCTATAAACACTCTTTACTGTCCTGAGCCGCCATGATACGTTATGTACTCTGCCCTTTTGTTTCTTTTTGTGTGTTATTTTGTTACTCCCACTCCCCTCTTTAATGCCGATTGGCCTTGAGGGTATTTAAATTAATAAGTAAATAAATAAATAAATAAATAAATAAATAAATAAATGAATAAATAAATAAATGAAGATCTGATAAAAGTACAACAAGTACCTGTTTACAACATGATATCAAAGTAGCTTCGGGCCTCCTTTTTCCTTTTTGCAGTTGACGTGCATTGTAATAAGGAGAAATTAGGCTCACAATTTGGGTCTGTGTTTCGTACCTGCAGGATGACCTCTTCGTGATTGTAAATATGCAGTTATCCTCTTTCTGCCTGCTTGTAATCATCACACCGAGACAAAAAATCCTACTGAATCTTCTGTTTTAAAGGTGCCCTGAGGAGGTTTCTGAGATCGCCTAAATATGGCGATAGCTGACTCTTGCTGGCTCTAAGCATCCTAGAAATTTATAAATCATAAAGGCGCGCGGCCGATTTCACTATTAAAATCGCGATTAAAGGGCAAACACACCGAGGTCCTCTCCGGTGATGGGAGGAGCATCGTTCCGGCAGTCAGGACATCTGGCCAATGGAAGCGCGATATTTCGTTGAGATTGCAAACGCTTTTATTACAAAATGTGTATGCTTGTGTATATGACAAAAGCAGATAAGGTCAGCCAAAATTTTTCATTTTCCGCGGAGCGGGAACGTAATACTGCAATTAATTTGTCTCACAAACAACGCACTAAGTTTTTTTGTTTGTTGTTTTTTCGCGGGAGTGATGTGTCTGGTTATCAGCTCGAGCGCACGGTCGCTGGTTGAATCGTAGTCCGGGCTGTATGGGAAACGAGCCGCGCGCATTCGAGATATCACTCCGCAGGTTTCACCCGTCGGTGGCGCGAGGATTCTTCGCTCGTTATTGGCTGAAAGTGGTCCTGGTTTTGGAACATGCTCCTCCCATCGCCGGAGATGACCTCGGTGTGTGGCGATCTTTGATCGCTTATTAGATAGGGAAATCGGTCGTTGTT
>JAZHYW010013282.1:0-27760 GCA_037355805.1 Ixodes ricinus | reverse complement strand
AACGAAGTACCGCTCACAAATTGTTGCCTATTGATCTTTAATAACAGTACCGACAATATAGGTTATGTTTTGATCGTATTAAGTCCAAAATGTGCTTTTACGACAAAAACTCGGGCAGCTTCGCAATTCCTCCGCTAGATGCCGTCAGCCGCGGTGCTGTATTTTGGGTTTCTATCGGAGCTCGACACTGATCTCTGGGGATAAGAGTACCGAAAAAATCTTTATCGTTTTGTTTATGGCGATCGCAACACGCATCTCGGCTCAGTTTTGCGTAAAAGCCTAATGATTTGGTACGGTCACGTGTATAGTGGTCAAAATTGAACAACATGGCGGCAGCCAAGTGGGGTCACTTTGCCCGGTGAACGGGATACCAGTTTATCGCTCTAAACCCGTCTACCTCGCGGCGAAAACTTCACATGCGTCAAGTTTTCAGTCACAAAGAGTTACACCTTCTTACTCTAGCGACTCTAAAACAGGTTAAATTAGTCAAGTCGCATTTTTAGAGCTCACGAACACCGCTGCGGGCTGCTTTCGCGGCCTGTGGTTGACCACGTGATACTCGCCTATTCAAATGAGTTAATGGCCAAACTCTCCCAATACACGGCTCTCGGCTCCATCGGATCTTAGCCACGGCTGTAGTCAGACATGAAATGAAACGGACTCCGGTTCACCTTGTTCGCTATTAGAGAGTTTTCGTAGACCGCGTTTCCCCCTCCGCTAAGCCCTCCGCAACGAAGAAGCCGCTGCTGCGCCTGCGCACCGAAGGTCTTGACTGTAGAGTTCCGGGTATCGTAGCGGGTTGCGGAGAGCGTTGCGGGGCAGCGGAAACGATCTACGAAAACTCCCTATTGTCGTCAATCTCTACGGCGTGCTCGCAATTCACTCACTCTGTCGCTCTGCGATTGATTCTTGGGAGATCGCAAATCCATTTGACGCTTTCTATGCTACGTTCCCCCTAAGCTGACGGGGGCGATGGAAGCCACGTACTCGTTGAACCAGTCATACGTCAATCCTTTGTCTCGTGATCGCGCTCCCACCCAAAACCATAGCCTCCTATATACTGAAAACGCCTGGCATATCGCCACGAGAAGCGGCCGCCGAAATGGAAAAGGTGGAGCGGCAGACGACGGATGAGAGCAGAGCCACGTGACTGGCGCCCCTCTGCGGCAAGGCGCCTAAACACACTTCACCCGAGCGAATATACATGTGTCTCGGGTCCTCGCCGCCGCAAAAGCTGTGCCCCCACGTCCAGGTTCCCGAGAAATGGCTCTTTGATGTTTTGTGCTACCAGATCGTCGCGCTCCAAATCTGCGACCGGGCACTCTATGGCTCCGTCGTTGAACTGCCGGGCTTTGTGAGTATAGACGAGGCTATGCCAAAACACACGCATAGAAAGCGGGTTCAGGCGACGAAGAGAGCGTTTGATCGATCCGGCGAGTGCGCTGCTCTCACGGCGCTGTCAGCTCACCGGTGGACCGAGTATGCAGGGAGTCAAAGGTCCTGGAGATTCGTCAATTTGTCTCATTGGCGGGAAACGTTTTTATCGTTGAAAAAGCCGTTTGAGAAGTTTTCGGTCGTTTTAGAGTTTTCTTTTACCGGATGCAGTTCGACGAGGCACGTTGATTGGTGCCTGGATTTGCCAAGTTGGTCCAAGAACGAGCAACGTAAGCGCACGTGATGAAAATGTGAAACACTCGAACGTGCTTAAGCGGAAACGTGTTATCCCACAAACACGGACGCGCTCACGCCGCGGTGCCACTGCTTATGGCTGCAGGCAATGACATTGCACTTTTTACTTCCCGTCAGATAGGCTTCTACGGATTTTTATTCTCGTGTCTCGTCTAAGATGTGTTCACATCGATATCGGTGAATTGTTCGAGTCTCCGGCAAGTAGGCGTGCTGATGAACAATGCTAAACAGTAAAAGCGTTTGTTTTTTATAAACTATTCCAGTATTCGCCTTGTGTGTGATGTCATCTCCGTGTACGGGGCTGCGCAACGCGTTCAAAAAACGCCCAGTTCTCCCGCTGAATACGCAGACGCCGCGTGTGCTTCCATAGCCCTCGGCCTTTTTTGCCCGGAGAGAAGCCCTGTATGTAAGCGTCTACCCACCGTTTATCCCGAAGTGTAGCGACGGCCTCTCTTGGGTCCGTCCTCGAGTTGGCCTTCACCTGTCGCCATCGGAAGCAGAGCCTTCTTTCGTCGACGAGACACGAATCTCTTAAAAAGATCACCAATGTCACGAAGGCGCATGCAGCGTATTTCGGCGCTGAAAAATCCGGCACTGTCTGTATCCCACGTTCGGAAGTGATTACAACTGCGACAAATTACTTCTTTTTGTTTTCGGAAATTAGAAACTGTAATATATACGCTTTAAACACGCTCCAGATTAGAAACTGTAATATATACGCTCCAAACACGCTTACCTTCTCTCGTCTAATCGAGATGCCGAATCACTGAAACAGGCGTTTACAAACCTTCACAGAGGATATTGCTGGAAAACAAAACAGAATCCAATATGGCGATGAACTGTCCTGCAGCGGTAATCATAAACGGAATAAAAAGAAACTAAAATTGAAGCTTGGTTTTGGGCGGCGTATGCACAGCTCCTTAAAAGCATATATAGGCGTGGGGGCTTACGCGGGTAGCAGGCATTACGAAAAAAAACAAAAAAAAACATTGAAAGAAGAGACATGAATATACATCGTTTCAATTAAAATCCAGACTAGCCGATGGGACCATCAAACAGCGTCAAACGTTCAACGCCATGGTGTTCGCTAAGTGTCCTACGTGTTCTATGATTGCTGAACCAATAATGTGAGATGATTGGTTCATCTCTTGGATGGGTACCATCAACTCGTAGCGTCGGCAGCGCTTAAAGTGAAATCAAGTAGAGCTAGAGTCACTCGACAGCTTAAGCATCGGAGAGCTTTTTCTGTCCAACTAACTTGTTTGTTTTTCTCACGCACTGGTTGGCTAAAACATGATTCTTGAAACTCGTCATAAACTTCGTTAGCAAAAAACAAACATCCAAATCAACGCACCGACCTCTGACGGAGTTTTCCTTTTGAAATAACGTCCGTGGAAAAACCAACAAGAGCGAACGCAAAACAAACACAGATCTACGCACCATTCCAATGATCGACTTCGCGCTGCCACCTTTGTCTGCTGGTCTGTGGAACGCATGCGGAGTATCTTCTACGAGCCTTACCCTCTTAATAGCGCACACAAAAGCAACTTCGCGCGTACACGTGCCAGATGTTACAATAAGAGTGACTTCGTCATTAGTGATCGCCAATGACTCATCACCGAACCTACGCGTTTGTCCCTTCCGTAAAATGATGGGAAAAACCTTATTTCATTTTTGGTGATTCTGCGGTTCGGTCGTTTCAAGGTCTCCGTGGCGTTAAAATCACCGCAGCAGCAACTGTGGCGGCAGGCTGTGCGGAGAGCAAGTCATCCGCTTTTTCCGCAGGAGTTGCGGTAACGTCAGAACAACGCCGAGCTTCGACTGATTTTGATTGGAAGGATAGTGGGGAGACCTCAATGCTAGATGCCTCGAGGTCAACCCACTATGTTTTGTTTTTCTATCAGCCAATAAGACTTTGCCGTTCTGATATCATTGCAACTGCCGTGCAAGATGCAGAAGATCTGGCGCTCCACTTACTGAGAGAAGAAAAGGAGATGAGGAGGGAAGTTCATCTTAAGCCAAAACGGAGCCGACGCTAAGACGAGCAGACGTGACCAATCAAACAGCTTCAAAGCGCATCCTCGTGGTGTTCGTCGTGTTTCTTCGCGTGTGCTATCATCGCCGAACCAATCGCGTACAGAAAGAGGAGCTCTCTTCACGCTGTTTCATTGGTCCCAGCAACTCGTAGCGTCGACTGCGTATAAAGCGCCGAGCTCTCATTGGAAGGATAGTGGGTAGACGTAAAGGCTACGCGTCCGAACGCGAGGCGCTGCGCGAGGAGGGGACGACGCCCTTCTTCGCTCTGATCAGAGAGACACACAGACCTTTGCGTCTCTCCGCAATCAAGGGATCGGAGCTCTGAGGTCCCCGCGCGATATCATTTCAGCCTCTCCCTCGGTTTGTTTTCGTACAAAGAGCCCCGAAGGTCCTAAGAAGAGAAAATGCTCCGTGGCTGTTCAATATAAATTGCACTCGCAGGGCTCGTTTTATGTACCTGCACCTGTCCCGATATGTGTATCGAGATACGACCTGAACTGCACTGTCCTACACTTTTCTGCGCCGGTGCAGGAGGTACAGGTACGAGGTTCGAGGCTACTGCGCTCCGTGTGTATACACTTCCTTGACGTGTCCCGTCGGGCTTGGCGCTGCTTTCATTTTTAGGGGCGAAACTCCTTAGGGGCTAGCCATGTCCGTAGGTCCGTCCGTAGGTCCGGCGCCGGTGCTCGTGCTCCTGCTCGTGAGCTCACGTGCTCACGAGCACGTGAGCTATATGCTCACGTGCTCGTGTAAGGCAAAAAAAAGATGAAAAAAATAAAAAAATAAAAAAATGATGAAAAAAATTATGAAACAAATTATGAAAATCTGTTTGGGCAGTCGACAGGAATCGAACCTGTGCGGGGAGACCCCAATGGATTTCTAATCCATCGCCTTAACCAGTCGGCCACGACTGCGGGACGAGTAGGGGGCTTTGAGATGTGGTAATAACTCAAGAGCTGGGGATGTCATGGATGAAACGTTGCATGTAGCCGCTCAACGCCTATACAGGAGAGGGCGCTGCGGTCAAATGCGAATATAATCGCGTTAAACTTTGCATGCATTGGCATAACGTTTATAGACGAGAGGGCGCTGCGGTCAAATGCTCAAATGCGTATATAACCACGTTCCATACCACACATTCTCTTTCTGACATGGGTGAAAACGAACGAAAGGCTCGGCATGCTGCGGCTCAGCGTCTACGCAGACAAGCACCATGCACCAGAGCTTCGCCCCAATCAACATCATTCACCACGTGGAAATGTTTTTCTTTTTTTTTCTTTTTTTTCCGGTAAGGGAAATTAAAACATCAGCCGTATCGAAACTATTTATTCCGGTTTATGTTTGGGACAGAGAGAGATACCGTACATTTTGTTGAGTCTCGATCCCGAACTATACTTCGGTTGATGAAGAACTAGCTTCGTTAAAACTAATAGCGAGTTCGTTTCACGGCACTCGTGCCCGCGCGTGCCCACTCGCAGCGTGGAGCAGGTTCGTTTCAGCCGGCACTCCACGACTGGTTGCACTCTCCGAGTTCGTTTCAGCGCTGGCACCCCACCCGTGCATGCACTCGCTGCACCGAGAAAATCGGGAGTGCGCCGAAATGCAATCCCGTCATGCCTCGCTCCGGCGAGGAGCAGGAGCAGACGACGTGGGTTCGTCTGCTACGATGTGTCGCGGAACCGAAAGGGAAAAAGTAGATTTTCTGATAGAAATCGTGTCACGCGGGCAACGGAATCAAATGCGAGCTTGAATTGTGAGCGTTCTGCTATTTCATGAAGGAAGCAATTGACAAACCGTGCTTTATTTGCAGGTTTTAAGTCGCTCTGTTGCCGTACAGATGCTGAAATATGCCAGCGTGTAAAGAAATTCTCACAACAAACGCATCAGCGGCCCCCGAGATATGTTTATCACCGTCCGTGTGCGGGTGAAAAATTTAACATTTGTCGACAAAACTCCCCTAGCAGAAACCTGTGACTGCCCAATAAGCATAAGAGAAAGCTAAACTGAGTGACTTTACCCGAGGCTTGGGCAACATCATCATGTTTAACATTTACCAAAGTCAGCTAACTTGCCCCGTAGTATTTTGTTCGTGAAAACTATCGTTCTCGACGCCCTCACCGAGGCTAATATCTGATCCACCTGTAATGACGATCGAAATCGAAAGTCCTACGAAACGTTTTGCTGGATATTCCAACAAATTAGTTTTAAGCCGTACCCTTTCGGTGGTTCACGCATAATACCGTGCTCAAACGGATCAAGCTTCTGCTCGGACAGCATCATCAGTTTTCTTCAGTGTAAGCGGGTGCAAAGAGATCGCAACCAGCTTCTTTGTAGACAGCTGGTTGCGGAAATTTACGCCGTCTGTAACTATCTCTACGACAGCCGAGTTGCTTGAAGTCATCGCAAATATAAACTACAGGTTGCAGCGACCAACGTTTGTAGCTAAACGTTGGTGCACTCTCGCATTCCCACCCATTACCCCGAACAGAAAGGCGCTAGTTTCGGTTTGAGGTTGGGACCTTTTCTACAACATAGATGGCGGCAGCATCGGTCTTCTGCTAAAGCACTGGATCGAAATATTATTCAGTGCTTTATCTTCTGCACTCGGTGCATTGGGAGTGTTCGTTTGAGTCCAGTTCTCCGTGCAACACCCTGCGAGTGCGATGCATTCTGGGAGAGAACTCGAACGGTGCCAGTGCGTGTGAAACAAACTCGCTATAAAACAAACGTGCAAAAACAAAAAAGTGCCAAGATTGCACGAAAATAGGAATTTGAGGAAATAATTCCAGTCAAGATTATTTTAAATAAACGACGAGACAGGATTTGCAATAGGGAAATTGCGAATATGCTTAATTTTGATTTTAACGAGGTCACACTTGTTTGCGCGCAATAAATGTTTTCGTTTCTCGAAAAGTAAATGGTTTCCAAATGTTCAAATTTTCGCACAATATCTTTTTCTACAGATGTGGTTTGTTTTTAAACTTCTTTCGCCTTTGAGGCCTTAAAACATATTTTTCAATCACATTTTGATCGAGTCCAAACCCTCGATAAATGTAATATTAGTCTGAGTTACAACGGATACTGCTACACTTGAGCAATCTGCACAGTATTTGTAAGGGAGAGGCAGGGCTCGCAATGCTTCATAAAGTACGTTTGTGTATAAAACGAATACGTATATTAACAAAAAAATTGAAACGAATGAGGCAATAACATTTTGTGAAACCTAAGCTCTTGAGGCAATCTTACCCCTACATGAATAAATGACCGAAGCATCTAGAAACCAAAACAGAGCACGCGACAATAAAAAAATAAAAAAGATTAACATAAAAGAGTACGACCCGCGTTTAGTTATGTGAGGAAACTTCCAGACGCTAGTTTCGCAAACAAGATTTACAAGCACTTCCACTGCACTTGAAAACAAATATGTATGCAAACAAAACAAAAAACACTACCAACGATAAATAAAATAACTTACTCAAAGTAACGGGTAAAGACTGTCTCCAAGGCGGTATTCTCCGATATTCTAGTAACTTTAGTCTTAATTTGTTTGTCGGGGTGTTCCGAGTGAAATCATAAAAGTACTGCATTCCTCGCGAGCTCCCAGACTCAGATTATAAAGACGCGAACCGCGACACAAGATTCCCCCCTAAAGTGAGCTTACAAAAACAAACCACACTTAAAGAACAAACAAAGAAGTCATAAAGGGAGAAGCGAGATAGACGAAGGTCCGGGCAAGAAGCCCCGTGATTGACTGGCGGGCGCGGGCAATTGGTATAATGCACGGAAGAGCCCCGCTTCCTCGAAGGGCCACACCCCAAAACATGCCCTCGCCAAACAGCTCGTCAAAACTCTGGATTGCAATCCCTACGCTTCCTTATCTGTCTATATACAGGATGTTTCTTTTTAAGCTTAACACTAAAGCTACGAAAACTACACTTACGCGGTTTGTGCAGGTGAGTTATACGGCGAGGGACAAGTAATATAAGAGTCTAATCGTAACGATAGACGGCTTATTAACTAAAATGTGTCGATTGATGTTTTAATGATTAAATATACATATGGTCCCAATAAAAAAAAATTAAAAAAACTCGCGGAGCGTTATTGAAAATTACTGAATCAGCCAACATTAGAAAGACTCGGAGGAGGCAGGAAGCAGGGTGGAGCTCTAATGTTACCACTCGTGGAGCAGGAGCAAGGCTACGGGTGCAATAGCGCTCCCTCGCGTTTTTTTTTCCGTCCAGGCACTAACACAGTGTTTCCAAAGAAGCCCGCTTTGCCCACCAGGCGGGGGCACGGCGCGTGCGCAGAAACCGAATTCGGGAGGAGTGAAGCTTTTGCGCATGTGCAGTACCGACAGCAGCGCCACCCCAGTGGTGTGACGTCAGTGCGTTGAGTTGGTCTAGTATCGCAGCACCCGCCTTGTGCCTGTGGTACGAGTGACAACTTCAGCGCGCTACAGCGTTTCCCAAGCGCTGAAAGTCTTCCCAAAAATTACTGATCTAGTAGTTTTCCATAACGCTCATCAAGTTTCTATTTGAAACTATAGGTCTATTTTCACTGATTAAAACGTTAATTAGAGAATTATACGACTTACAGTGATCATTAGCCCCTTATATTAGAGTGATGATTAGCCCCTTATATTATAGTGATGATTAGCCCCTTATACAACTCACCCGCACACGCCGCATTAGTATAGCTTGCGCGGCTTTTTTTTTAACGAATTTCTTAAGCAATATAACACCCCGTATATAAATACATATATATATATATATTTTTTTTAACTCGATCGATTTTGACAAATTTTCAACTTCTATCTTTTGTGTGTGTCTATACTCCATTTCAGCCTACGTTTAGACGCAGCCAACGCTACGGGGTAATGGGACCAATCAGGCAGTGGCACTAATCCGAGTCACTGGGCCTTTTCTGTTTACGATTAGTTGAGCGACGATAGAACACGTACAGAAGCACGGGAACACCTCGATTCACGCTGTCTGGCTGCTTTCATCAGCTTGTATCTGCAGTGTGAACTAAAGGCAGAAACCAGTAGAGTACATCTTCCCCTGACTCGGTACCCAAGCACAAATATTGTGTAGCGTATTCTCCCGACTCGATTCCACAGCCCGTGCATAGCGAGCGCCAGCTAGAATAAGGCGGTAGAATTTCTGACGTCAGCTTAGGAGATGGAGAAGACGCAGATTGGTTCCGAGTGCTGCGGCGTCGGCGTTCGGCTGCGCCTCGTGTCGGTAGCGCGGAGCGGGGAGCAAAATGCCCGCGCTGCACAACCCACGGACCGATGAACACGAGCTAGAAGACAAGCCCCGCGCATGACGTCATCGTCGGTGGATCTCGGCCCGCCCCAAGCGACGAACATGCTTGCCGAGAGTAGCCGCTAAGCGTCAGACGCGTCCTTCGTAGCGTCGCGTTCGTGAGAGGCTAGCATGCATGGCTTTGTCGGGCGCTTGGCGGCTACTCTCGGCGAGCCTGTTTGCCGCTTGGGACAGGCCGGGTATCCACTCATGATGACGTGATGTGCGGGGCATATATTCCTTGTGGTATAACTTTAGTTCTCACCCCTGTCCGTTTAGATTTCTACGAGAATTGCATCCGCGTGCGGTCGCGTGCGCAGTGCACACTAAATACCCGCGGGCCAGTGGTTGTACGGTATTGGCGACGTGAGCGATCGAAAGTGTCGCTGTGGTCGGCCCACCACAATTGGCCGAACGCTGACTATGACGTCAGCAAAGGATGTCTCATCGACGGAAATAAGAGGAATGTAAGAACTTCAATTTTGACGGTGTTGGCAGTGTTGCTTTGAGACCGCTATGATTTCAGGCTTCCAGAATGCTCATTACAAACACCATCGAGCTTGTTGTTCACAAGGTAATGACGTCACGAAAGGTAACCGAACGAGGGCGCCACCGAAACATCTCTCCGCTAATAGTGGCCACACTTTTGAGTGCGAGACAGAAGAGGGCAAAGGGCTACCTGCGCTTTCCCCTCTGTTGGAGCGGTAGAAAAAGTGAAAGCAACACCTCCTAGAAGAAAGGCCATAGCGCCCCAAGTGGTTACGTCACAATGTCGGAGAAGGAAGGCCATGGCGCAACTACGTGAGAAAATATCTGGTATCATAGTGAAAAAAAAGGTTTCTTGTCGAGTGGTGCGGTGGTGTTTGTGCGCGTTTATCCGACATTAATATACGTTTTAAAAGCGCAGACTTGTGCAATTTTATATATATATATATATATATATAAACGTAATATACAACGTCGTTACCACGGTTGAAAGTACCAAATTTATATTTATGATTATCCCCTTAACCGCGGGACTACGCTCAGTCCCGCAGCTCCCACACTTTTCGAATGAACCGCATCGATGCGACATCTTCTTCCTTCATACAGGCTCCGATTCTGGTAAATTTACGTTATGTGTGAGCTGCTGACTGTCTGAAAAGGAACGCTGAGACCTTTCAGAAGGGAAGGAAACCGAAAAAAAAATCCAGTCATCGCCGCAGGAAGCGCACAC
The DNA here is from genome assembly GCA_037355805.1 of Ixodes ricinus. Taxonomy (NCBI): domain Eukaryota; kingdom Metazoa; phylum Arthropoda; class Arachnida; order Ixodida; family Ixodidae; genus Ixodes; species Ixodes ricinus. The sequence goes on along the minus strand of JAZHYW010013282.1, from coordinate 17,512 downwards.
GAGCAAGAGATGGGTCGACAACGTTAAGCCTTTCGTCCTACACTGCTGCTGCTACTCTCGTGTGTGGTTCTTTTGATACTTTTCTTCCCGTCGTTTTTCTGTCGTCACCGCAGTCTCGGGTAGTTCTTTTGTGTTCGCTTGATACTACGGCATTTACGTGGATTCGCAGAACATGTCCTGCTATGGTTTGAGTGACATGTGGGGCAACTAGCCAACGATGACACTGGTCGATTATCGATAGACCTCTCTCTCGGCAGAGAGACGTCTTGGAGTTCGTGTTCAAATGTTTTTGTGGCGGATATCGCGGGACGTATGGATACGATCGACAGGGGAGAAACAACTTATTTACGGGCTTTCTAGGTCATGTGGAACGCAACTGAAGTGCTGCATTGTCTTTTTGTTTTTTTATTTCGTGATAGAATGGCATTTTGTTCTTCGTCGTTATTCGTGTGCAGTTGCGTCGACATTTGTAAATATTCGTGGTAATATTCTAGTTTTAACTGGAAGGTAAATAACAAGTTTGCGTGATTACTGAAAGTGCGTTCTTTGTGCTTCTGTGTTTATTTCTATTAATGTTATTTTATTGCCTTTACCGCGTTTATACTAGAATCTTAACTGTATTAAGGTAATAGTATTATTGTATAGAAAATAAGTTATATTTTGTTCTAAGGCAGCTCGAGCCCATAGGGAGAATTAAATTAGTTGACTGTAAATAGTAAGTTTAGTACCTTTGCCACACGGAAAAGCTAAAATATTTTCATTAAATAACATAGGACTTAATCGACTCGCAGTCTCGAATGAATATACGAGCGTCGCAAGCTGATTTGTCGACCCCATAATGTCATTCGATCGAAATTACATTAATTTTGCCATGTAGCCGGAGTATAATGCAAGAATTCAGTGACTGCAGGCGATAATATCGCTTACATGATAGTAAGTGACAAGTGACACTTGTCTAGCCGTGTCCGTGTTGACTGCGTCCATTTGATTTTTAACTGTGCTCTGTTTTGCTGCGTTCAATCACTGCGTGTCTCGCCATTTTGTCGAAGTATTTCTGTATAAAATATGCATTCCTACAGCAATAATTGCGTGACCCAATGTTTTCGACTTAAAACAATCACATTTTTCTATAGACGTCTTCTACGCATACCTCGTGCCATTTCGTACCGATTATTTAGCGGTGTAATGTTTTGCCCGTGTAATAAAGTGTTTTCTAGACCCGTTGCTATGTGCATCTTTCATTTCAGCTAACAAGACGCGCGTATGTGACGAAAAGCGCGTTACGACGGTCGATCCACGCGCGTTGCCTTCGCTTCGACGCGCGCCCCCGATGGCCTTCCTTTGCGACGTCACGAGAAGAGCGCTACGGCCTTGTCCTCTAGGAGGTGTTGGCCAAGCGCCGGTCGCCCTTTCCCCTCTTCTCTCTCTCTCGCCCTCTTTCGAGTAAAACGGTCTATGCGGAGAGCAAGTTCGTCTGCTCCTTGCGGACGAGTTGCGGTGACGTCAGAACCACGCCGAGCTCTGATTGGCTTGATTGAAAGGATAGTGGGTAGACCTCAATGCTAGATGCCTTCAAGTCTACCCACAATTTCTTTTTTCCTTTTCTTTTTTCAGTCGGCCAATAAGGGCTTTGCGTTCTAACATCAGCGTAACCCCTGTGCACGAAGCAGACGAACTTGCGCTCGCGTACAGCCAAGACACCAGACGCCCACGAAGCTTGACTAACTTCCGGCTGTCTAAACACACGCGCGACACAAATACTTTGACAAGAAGCGCTCGTTTAACCGCCAACTTTTGATTCGTGCCATTTCAAAAATAACGCCCACGTCGCAATAATGTAGTTCCGCGATAGATTAAAGCTGAAATTAAAAAAAACAAAAACGTCAGACTTCCTTCGGTGTTGGACTGACGGGGTGGGTTTATAACGCTGAGCGATCACGTCTGCTCGCTTTTAAGCGAAGCCTGAGTTCCACCCCTGTCGTTTCCGCGCGATAGAAAAAGCGCGTGGAAGCGGTGCGGCCGTTTGTTTGTTTTTCATTTTGTCGTTGCAACAAAAGGGTACTTCGCGGGGACTGGGAGGGAGGTGCCCAGGAATAGATTTCCGGGGATGCGAAACGGGCCGAGCGAGGAAGCGACGTTAATTTGTCTGTTTATTAACACGATGACCTGGATAAGTGTTTGTTTCTTCTTTTTTTTTTCATCTTACTACCGCTATAGTCCCTAGACACCTGGCCAATATCATTGATCGAGGCCACGCGGTCTAATTGAGATTATTTTTAATTAAAGGCACGAATGAGAGCACTCTGCTATTTAAGCGGACGATGTCGCATTCACCAACGCGTACTCACGCGCGGGAAAACACTCTCACTGAATGAGCGCGGAAATTATCCTTTCGTCTAATTCACAAATGCCGGGAAAGGTGGACTTCTCCGACTTATTTCTCCAGTCAACTTTGGAGGCGGAGAAAGTCCAAAAACAGTAATTGTATCGCTTCAGGTCGAGTAGTGAGAACGTTTCGATATTTTTTATTCGAGTCGCAGCAACCAATGCATAGACATGTGAACGGTATACTGTTTTGGTCGGTTCTTTATGTTGTCGTATTTCTTGTCGTTAAAATATTGTAGCTACTTTAAGATAACTAAATACAATACCTGAACGTACTAACCACAACACCTTATCTAGGACGCTAACTTAAGGAAACAAATAAATACAGTCGAAGAGCCACAATACTCCTCACATTACCATGAACCAAATACAAAGGCTACAAGTACGAGCTGTTACTTTGGACTGGCACTGTATACTGTACTGGTACCGGTGTTTGGAAGTGCGTTAAGTGCATTGTACTAAAAGTATACCTTCAAGTAGGTTTAGAAACCTTGTACTTTATTTGAAGTACATTCTCTGAGTATCTACTTGTACTTTACGTAAAGTATTTTACAGCGAAGCTGTACAGCTCTACCAGTCAAGGAAATTTTCGTGTCGTCGCTGTAACCTAAAAACTACCGCCGAAAAACTGAAGGCAAAACAGCATATCTCCTTTGAAATCAGTCATACAGCATACAGCTCAGTATCCGTTTCAATGAAGAAAACCACAAAACAAGCATAAAAACCACATGATGGATGATAAGGCGTGTGTGACCAATAGGAACACCCTCTCACGCGTTCCGGTAAAGATTAGGTTTGCAGCTTCATCGAAAAGGGTTGACGTCCTTCGAAGCCCTCGTGTGAAGTTGTGGGGTCTTGTCAGCCCCCTCTCGTCGACAACCGGACGCCGGCGCCTGAGGACTCGTTTTCGGATGCCGCCATGGCGAAGACGGCGCCTTTGAAGCTTGGTGCCCTAGTACCTCCTCCCTCGGGACCCATCTTGAAGACGTTGGCGGTGTCGGCGGTGGACATCCCAGGACCCCCTCCCGGACAGCGTCGGCCCGGGGCCCTGCACGTGCGCCGGGGCCCTGCACGTGCTGCGGCAGAGCCAGACGGGGACCTCCAGCGAGAGACCGCCCACGATGGGAGACAGGAGGCTCCCGCCTGTCTGGTGCGCGGTGACGGCGGGAACAGCGGGGAAAGCTCGGACGACGGGAAATAGGAAAGGGACTCTTGCGCAGGGAACGGGCCACGACGGACGTTCGCGGGGGTGGCGGCCGCGACGTCGGCTCGGGCGACGCCCGGTGACATGGTCCGGACCTAGACCCCGGATTCGACCCTCGACGGCGACGTCCCCAAGATGCGGTGTGGATTAGCACCGCAGGGACGATCGGCAAGTAGCAAACAGTGGTGGCGCACCCCTTCCAGGCTTCCTCGTTCACCTCTCCCGATCCCGAAACCCCCAGCAGAACATGAGTGGAATAAACCCTTTCTGCCGAGAGCTATGCGTTGCTCTGTCATGTTCATCCGGAGACAGGGGCCCGGGGAATCGGACGAGAACCCGACAAGTGCGAACCGCATAATGGATGATAACGGCGCCTGCTGCCGCGGCGATGGCAGCTTGCGACGTGGGGAGTGATGTCACTAGCCTTTCATATATAAAGAAGAACCCGCTGTACCCCGTTTCACCTTACGTCCGGACGCAAAGGATGCTACGAGCTATCTTAGCCAATCCCGTTCTGTGGACGTGGCCCGTGATACCCTTTCCACGCGTCGCTGTGCCCCCTCTCCTAAGGTCACGTGACACTCACACGGCCTCCGATTGTCTCCGATGGCTCGTAACATCCGCTGCGCTTAAACGTAAGATGAAGCGGAGTATAGCAACTGATTTCGTTGTTGCTGCAGCACCACGACGAATAGGTCACGCAGAGTTAGGACTCCCGAGGAGCAGCGTGAATACTATACTTCGTTTCAGCTTAGGTCCGAGCGCAGCTGATGTTATGAGCCGAAGGGCCAATCAAACAGCGGAAAAAGCACAATGTCATGGCGTGCTCCCTGCAGTTGATAGGACTAGCCGGTATTCGCCGCCTCTATGTGCGTGCTCCTCCGCAGGCTAGTTCTATCATGCGCAGAGAGTATGCCATGATGTTGCTCTTTTTGCGCTATTCGATTGGCCCTTCGGCTCATAACATCGTCCGCGCTCGGACATAAGGTGAAACGAAGTATAGGAGCGGCAAAGGGAAAAGAAACGGCAATACGACCAGCGGCGGCGTGCTGCGACCGGCGGCGACATTTCGTATGCTGCAGTCGGCAATCGTTGCAGGTGATACCACAGCTTCGCTGACCAACCACCTTCGCAACGTGGATTGAAGCCCCAAGGTTTTGTTGTTTTTTTTGTTTTTATGCGAAAGCATTAACTGTCTCATGGAGCGAGCCGACGTCATCCGCTTTGAAACCATGCAAAACGGCACCTTAAAGGACACATGCAAAGAAAAAAACTTTTTTTTTAAACAGCCGGGTTGGGAAAAGGAAATCATAAAACGAATTTTCAACGAAAAATAAATTTTTTTAGAGCTATATTTACGGCGCTATACGAATTTGTAGTTGGCGCCCACGGGCGCCGCAAAAAAGTGGCCCATATTTATCACGTGACTGGCCCCTATTTGTCACGTGGTACTTGCGCTCTTTCGGAAGCTTCCTATCGTCTCGAAAACTTACTTATTCATCTTCGTTTGAAGTGCAACAAAAAACAAAGATGAATAAATAACTTTTAGAGCCCAAATTAAGCTTCTGAAAAAGCGCAAGCAGACGCGATAGACCTGTGCGCCGGTCGGATGACGGCGGCGGCGCCCCGAAGCAGACGAACTTGCGGCGGCGACGGCGGCGTGGAGAAACGCGTTGAAGCGGCGGCGCAAAACGCTCAGCGTGAGGCGGCGGCGACGCACAGGTCTACCACGTGACCAGCGGCGGCTCCGGCAGGCGCCAACTACAAATTCGTTTTGCGCCGTAAATATAGCTCTAAAAATTTTCATTCTTCTTTGTAAATTCGTTTTATAACATACTTTTTCCATCTAGGCTATTTAAAAAAAATGTTTTTTTTTCTTTGCATGTGTCCCTTAATGAAACCACGCGCAAAGCTACCAACGGCTCCCTTTACATTTCGGTCCCATTGGCTGGCGCCCGTCGCCGAGGCTCCCATTGGCCGCTGCGCGTCAGTTTGTGTGGTGTCATCCTGACTGTGTTATCACACTGTTGTGTTATCACTGATCACCACGTTCGCTCGCCTCTTATCGGTGGTACGGCGCGTGGCAATATGTACGGCGCATGGAATAAACCAAGGGGTTCGTTCTGCAGGGCACTACGTCGGTGACCAAAGAAACTGCGCGGACTTTACATAAAAAAATAAGCAATTTAATGAAACGTTTCGTTTCCCATGCGGGAAACATCAAGATCATCATGATTCCCGGCTTTTGAAATATTTTTGCAACTATGTTGCTGTCTGTTCCTTCCTCACGCCGCAAGGCACACGACAGTTTGAACGATTGCTCACCCGATGGCGCTGCGTGTCCGCGAGGCAGCGGTTCCACCGTTCCACGCCCAAGGTCAGCGCGTTCTGCGCCGCAGATTAAAGAAGGGAGCGAAGATCGGCGTGCGTGCTTTCGCATTCACAACTCATAAGAAGTGCTTGGGTGTACCTCGAGCCTTTTCCTGGTACTTTTCGAGGAAACTACAACTCCCGACTTCAAAATACATTCCCCAAATTTGGTTTTGTTAAATTTGTATTACAAAATGACGCTTTGTCAACTCTGAAGAAATACTGGGAGGGATACTCCAATCTCATCAGGAGCGTGAGCAGACGACGCATCGCTCCGTTTGTTTTAAACGGCGTCTTTCTTGTAGCTTATCAAACTCTCGCCACTTCTCGCTCGGTCTGTGCGAGCGAGGAGGTTAAGAAACATCAAGAGAGCAAAATGAATCATAAGGTAGCACATGCGACTGTGGTGCGGAACAATTAAACTTTCAAGTCGCCGAGAGAAAACAGAGGAGAACATCACAACGTTTTCAGTCGTTCTCTTCTGTCATTTCCTTTGACTTGAAAGTTCCGTCATTTTTCGCGCCATGATCTCTGGGTCTCTAAACTCGTCAAGCACAAAGTTCGGGCCGAAGCTGACCGATCGCACCGATTGGTCTATCACGACGATGACTTCGCGCTTTTGTCGCCGACGTCTAATCAGCGCGCTCCGCGAACTTTTGGCTCCAACTTTGTGTTTGACGAGTTTAAGGCCCCAGGTGTGACATTATAATATAAATATCACCAGCTCGCCTGCACACTCACTGTATTTTTTTATTAAGGAGAGGACACTCCACTACGAGCGAATTGATCGCGGAAGTTACAGGAATGACGTCATGCTCTCTACTAGTACATTTAGCCCGCTTGGGTGCAACAAGCCAGTGGAAGCGACGCCAAATCCAGACGTCAAAGGGTCTACTGTATTTGGTGCCATTTCTGAAAATAACTACCCTGTGGCCACTTGACTTTATCTAATATTAGCCGCCGCTTCCCAAAATAGGCCATGCACCCCTGATTACCCCCTGGGCAATCCATACCAGTTAAAAAAAATGTGGCCTGAATCGAATGGGGAGAGATTGTCCAGCATAACGAACCTTCCTAGAAAAAATGAAAGCCGTTTACAACTCCCTGTAATGCCGAATTGGAGCGCAGCTCTTGAGGAGGAGGGGAAGGTGCGGAGGGGGGGGGTCACGTGACCTTGGGGTGGTCACGTGACCTCGGGGGTCACGTGACCTGGGGGGTCACGTGACCTCGGGGGCCCACGTGGCCTAGGGGTCACGTGACCTTGGGGTGACCTTGAGGTTACGCCGACGCCGCTCAAGCCGGAAACGGGCGCCTAAGAGCTGCGCTCTAAAACAACACTGTATAAGGGAATGAAAAAGTATCGTAAAAGATTGTGTTAAAAAAAAAACTTGTACTTTACTCTGATAGTGCATTGTGCTTTTAGTACTTTACTTCAAGTACATTGCATCCAGTGTACTTACTGCTTAGAAGAACATTATCTCTAATTTACTTTGTGCTTTACTCGAAGTACTTTTTAGATGTACGTTACCCAAAACTGGCTGGTGCTTATGCTTCATGAGCATTTGTGCAGCCGAGGCGCCATCAGACGCAAGAAGCTCGCGCTTGTCATCTTTTCTGGTTAGTCCATGCTAAAGTAAAACAAAAATACGAGCACACCCACATTTAGCTGATTTGAAGAAGAACGCGTTGCTTTGCCTGAATAGCAACGTTATGAAGGCTAGAAGGGGTAGCGTGACGGGCGGGACCGAGAGCCTGCACGGTATCGCGATGAAAACGATTGATGGCTCTTCGCGCAGCAGACGAATTATCGCCGGCCAGTCGTGCGTAGGAATGGTTAGCGTTGCGTGATATTTTATCTCTTGTTATAAATACTAACGGCTAATTTTTCTCTTTTTGGGTAGGAGGGGGGGGGGGGTTCCCAAAGAGAGGGCGTAATGCACTGCAGTTCTGTTACTGAACAAGGGGAAACTATTTGGGGGCTTTCCACTTACATTTAAAACATACACGTTGACCGCAGCGAGTGTGTTGAAAGGTCACGGCTTCTTTACCCTTTGTTTCAGGTTTCTGTAGTATTGAAAGTGTAACTGGTAGCATGTTTCTTTGATATCAAAACGTTTCTGCTTTTTATTTTTTCAACTACATGAATTGCGCACGTTTTACCCATTAAAAAGGTGTCGTGCGCCTGAATTCCCCGATGAAAATTCCGCGACGAAAATTGTGGGGACCACTAGGGGTTCTGCAGCCGCCAGGCGAGTCGGCGTTCCCCAATTTTCTCATCGCGCCCCTTTCTATAATTGCGCGCATACGGCGGCCGTCACACTTGCCCTTCTAGCCTCCATAGCGGCGTGTTACTTTCTTGAAGTAAAAGGCAGCAATGACTCGTGGCTGACATACGCACACCCTGCGTCACTGCATGTGCAAGCCTAAGAGAAGCTACATGGAAGCTCCGAGGACAAACTCCGTATTTTGAACGCACTCGAAGGGTCGCGAAAATCCTCCTCTTCCTCCATGGAACGCCATCACAGTGGGATGGCGCCATCTCAACGATATTCCTTTCCTGAAAGTACACCCGGTAAGTGATGACGTCACAACATGGCGCTCTGCTCCACAACAAACCGTTGCTAGGGCCGTTGCTAGGAGGAAACGCGTTGCGGCTCGACGTGAGGTAAATAAAAATAGTAAAAAATCTTTTCTAATCACTGTGCCTTCTCAATGTCTAATAATGAAGACGTTTTCTATTGTCTCAATACCAGAAAGCGTTGACAAAACGCTTGCTGGTATTGCCTTGCTTCCAGACGACACGAGGACTTCGCGACTTCAGTGCTTCTTTCTGAGGGACTACGCAACCGCGTTGAATGAGGTTGCTGACGATCGACGCTACTTCTATTCTCGGGATGCGCGAGAGCGCAAATGGCCTCCAGTGGAGCTCGCTTCCAGTAATATTTGAGAAGGTGAAAACACTGTGAAGACTAATCACGTACGACGACGACATCAAGTGTATCAAGGTCGAAGTGCAGGCCAGCGCATGTTTCAAGGAGTTCAGACAGGACAGAACTTGCTTCAGTGCACATTTGTGTGATCAGACGAGCTGTCCGCAACAGATATATATATATATATAACTTACCCGACGTTATTATCCAGATCCTTCGCTATTGTGGTCTTACTTAAGGGTGCCCATGGCGAGGTCTTCTGAGATCGCGTAAATATGGCGATAACTCACACTGCTCACTCTAAGCATCCTAGAAATGCCCAAATCATGATGATGTGCGACCGATTTCCCTATCTAATAAGCGATCAAAGATCGCAACACACCGAGGTCATCTCCGGCGATGGGAGTAGCATGTTCCAAAACCAGGACCACTTTCAGCCAATACCGAGCGAAGAATCCTCGCGCCACCGACGGGTGAAACCTCGGAGTGATATCTTGAATGCTCGCGGCTCGTTGCCCATACAGCCCGGACTACGATTCAACCCAGCGACCGTGCGCTCGAAAGCTGATAACCAGACACGTCACTCCCGCAAAAAAACAAAAACAAAAAAACCTAGTGCGTTGTTTTTAAGAAAATTAATTGCAGTATTACGTTCCCGCTCCGCGGAAAATGAAAAATTTTGGCTGACCTTATCTGCTTTTGTCATATACACAAGCATACACATTTTGTAATAAAAGCGTTTGCAATCTCAACGAAATATCGCGCTTCCATTGGCCAGATCTCCTGACTGCCGGAACAATGCTCCTCCCATCACCGGAGAGGACCTCGGTGTGTTTGCCCTTTAATCGCGATTTTAATAGTGAAATCGGCCGCGCGCCTTTATGATTTATAAATTTCTAGGATGCTTAGAGCCAGCAAGAGTCAGCTATCGCCATATTTAGGCGATCTCAGAAACCTCCTCAGGGCACCTTTAAAACAGATGATTCAGTAGGATTTTTTGTCTCGGTGTGATGATTACAAGCAGGCAGAAAGAGGATAACTGCATATTTACAATCACGAAGAGGTCATCCTGCAGGTACGAAACACACACCTAAATTGTGAGCCTAATTTCTCCTTATTACAATGCACGTCAACTGCAAAAAGGAAAAAGGAGGCCCGAAGCTACTTTGATATCATGTTGTAAACAGGTACTTGTTGTACTTTTATCAGATCTTCTTTATTTATTTATTCATTTATTTATTTATTTATTTATTTATTTATTTATTTACTTATTAATTTAAATACCCTCAAGGCCAATCGGCATTAAAGAGGGGAGTGGGAGTAACAAAATAACACACAAAAAGAAACAAAAGGGCAGAGTACATAACGTATCATGGCGGCTCAGGACAGTAAAGAGTGTTTATAGCATTTTAAACATTTGGGTATCAACAATATAAATTACGGAAGTCGGAAGGTGATTCCATTCCAAAGAAGTTTTAGGGACGAATGATAGTAGAAATGCGTTGGTATTACTTTTACAAATTCCAACTTTGAGGTGATGATCGATGCGAGGTGAAATGTAGAACGGTGGGATGAAAAGACGTTGCTTTAAGTACGGGTTAGCATGATAGATCTTGTGAAAAAGACACAAACGAGCAACTTTTCGTCGGAGAGAGAGGTTAGGCAGGGACAAGGTGATTTTCATGGAGCTAACACTGGCAGTGCGGTGATAGTTACCTAGAATAAAACGGGCAGAACGGTTTTGGACCGCTTCCAGAACATTAATTAGATTAGACTGACTGGGGTCCCAGATAGAAGAAGCATGCTCTAATTTGGAGCGAACGAGAGATTTATACAGTGTTAATTTTAAGGCTGACGGTGCGAGAGCAAAGTTTGTTTTCCGGTAACCTGGCATGCGGTTAGCGTTATTGATGACATATTCAACATGCAGTTTCCATGAGAGGTTACAAGTAATGTGAACGCCCAAATATTTATAAGAAACAGGTGCCAAAGGGACGTTGTTGAGATTGTAGAAGGGCACATTAGGACTAGTTCGTGATATTCTAATGACTTTATATTTAGTAATGTTAAGTTCCATATTCCAAAGTTCACACCAGTGGTAAACAGCATTGATATCTGTCTGGAGCTTTAGAACATCAGAGTCGTTAGTAGATTTAGTATATATTACACGGTCGTCAGCGAAAAGATTAATTAATGATGAGACGCAATTAGGTAGGTCATTGATATAAATGAGAAACAGTAGAGGGCCAAATACAGATACTTGAGGAACACCGGATGTGACGGAAGTGAGGGGATACGTGTTCTCATTAGCAGTAACAAACTGATATCGGTTAGTTAGAAAACTAGGCTATCCAGGCAACTACGTTAGGATCAATACTTAATTTGTTAAGTTTTAATACAAGCAACTGGTGAGGAACTTTATCAAAAGCCTTGCTAAAATCTAGAAAAACACAGTCAACTTGGGGCCCACAATCAAGGATAGAATGAAGATCGTTAGTAAATGACAAAAGCTGTGTCTCACAAGAATAAAATTTGCGCAAACCATGTTGGCCCTTGTTAAAAAAATAATTTGATTCCAGGAAATTAACCAGTTGGGAGTATATATTCCTGTAGTAAGCAAGATGGCGGATTAACAAAACTTGAAAATGAGTCAGCAAAAACATTGTTCAGGATCTCCGCACATACATCACTGGGGATCGCACAACCGTCAACAAAAAGGGAAATAGATGACTTGTCTTTACTGTTAACAGTGTTCCAAAATTGTTTAGGACTAGTGGCTAGTAATGTCGGCAAGGTGATATTAAAAAGAATAATGTTTGGCGCTTTGAATAGCAGATTTGTACTCCACAAGAGCGTCGTGATAGGCTGACCAGCGGTCCGGTTTGTTAGAGGACTTAGCGGCCCTAAACAAACGTTTTTTTCTTATTGGAAAGCTGCTTGAGTTGGACATTGAACCAAGGAGAATTAGTGTGGGACGTTATCGATCGAAGCGGAATGTATGTATCCGTGAGTGATTTAACAATATTTTTAAAAAGGTTCCAATTTTCTTGAACTGATCGTTGTGAAAAAGAATCGATGTAGCCATCCACAAAGAGAGCGAGTTCATTGTTAATGGCGTCAAAACCCGCTTTCTATCATCTCGAATGAATTTGGTTCCTTTCGAGGCAGTAACGACAGGTAAATTTAAGGTGATCTGTAACGTACAATGATCGCTGAGCTCAGGAAGATGAGAAATCTCAGAAACAAGATCGGGTGAGGAAGTTAATACAAGGTCAAGCAAACTGGCAGTTGTGGCTGTAACACGTGTAGGCTTTGTGACAAGCTGAGTTAAGTTGAAATCAACGCATACATTTAGAAAATCGAGACATTCTGAGGAATTGGAGGCCACAGAGGGACACACGCCAGTCCATATAAAACTACGAATAGCAAAAAATCTCCCAAGAGAAAGACGGGAGAGTCAGGAAACCTGGTTAAAATCAAATTCAGAACGTCGTGTAGCTCATTGGGGAAGGTAGCAGAATAATTCGGCGCTCTATAACAAACACAAAAACAATACGTTTATGGCTTGCACTAACGCATACACAAAGAAACTCAAGATTAATTGAAATGTTCACGCAAAAAGATGTCATATTCTCAGATACAGCAATTAACACACCTCCATAAAAAATTTCGCTGTCACGTATTTTAGCAGAGAGCCACGTTTCTGTGAGAATAACTAAATCAGCAAATGATGATTCTAAAACGGCATTAAGTGCGTCACGGGTTTTTTATAACACTCCGTATATTAGTAAAAATAATCGAAGTTTGTTCAACAGGCGGACGATGGCTGTTATTGCTGTTAATCTGCTATGGCGATGTTTGTGCAAGGCTAGAAGATGACATATTAGTCGAAGCGCTCGCTACGGCCTCCTGATGACCCCCAAAGTGAACGGCGGAGTCAGTTTCCAAACAATAAACAAAGACCTTTTTGTCGACATAAAGCTTGTTAGTAACGCAAAGTGAATGCAACATTGGGATACGTACCCTTCGTGAATGGCAACATTGGGACACGTACCCAAAAAGGACATCCGCAAAGGCGGCCACCATATAGCCGCATCAGTAAGACTCGACTCAGTAAGACTCGACTGACACCAAAACCCTTTAAGGACGTCAATCGTCCTAGCCAAAAACAAGGTACGAAGCAAAGCCCTACTAAAAAAAAACTCAAGCATTCATTGACGGTTTGTCATCAACAAGCATGCGGACGCCAAACATGCTGGTCGTAAACATTCGAAGTGAGCAGCTATTCCTGTGAAACCGAGGCGCTCTGACTCAGATGTTCAATATTCCAGCTCACGTCATTGAGTGGCTCTCAGGCCCGCGGTAATCTCCCTAACGAAATATATTAGCACAGGAAGCCAGCATGTTAGTTTACATACCTATTAATGAACAACGCGTGCATAAAACTCGATTCAACCATCAATCTTGTAAGAAACCAAATCTGCCAGGCTGCATATTGAAAACGCCAAAGCGAAGTGTTAGGAGATTTGGAGTTCCGCTCCCGGAGTAAAGCGGGTAGTCCTCATCGTCCAGGAATGTCTCGTCAAGACGAAAGGGGCTTCATCGTCAGACTCGTTTAAGTTCCAAAAAACGTTTTTTTTCTATTTGGTTCTTTTTCACTTTCTCTGTTGCTGTAAATATTTGCTGTGGGATCACATACGTGGCAGTTCATCAGTCAAGCGCGTTCGGGCAGCCCGGAGTCGCGCTTCTACCGCCGCAAACCAGCTCCCTGACGTCAGGCGACGCGGTCGTTGGCACAGCGAGCACGTCGTCTGGCACGCCGCGGCAAACGCATAGCAGACGGCGCTTAAGAAACGGAAGTAGCAGACGATGCCGCCGACCGTTAGGAAACGCGTCGTCTGCCAGCTCCGATGAAGCGCTCAGTCACTTCGCACGCCCACCGAATCACCTCCCCACTCTTTCCGTCTTCTCACTCAGTCACCGTGTCACTCCGATCGCTCAAGCTCGCGAGACTCCGCAGCAACCAAAAATTCAAAGCAGGCTGCAAAGAAAACAAACAAGCCCCTCCCCAAAACGCAGCAAAAAATAGCCCGAAATGACAAATTAGGAGACAGGTCTGGCACACCGTTTCGCGAACGGGTGGTTCTCACACGGGTCCCAGTTATTTTCGGAGGCTAGAAAACGAAAAGTGGCGAGCGGACGCTTAGCGCAGTCAGCAAAAATGTCGCGAGGGGGGACGTCAATGGCGAAAGGCAGCCTTTTCGGAAACAGAAGGCGGGGTGGCAAAGTCGCCCGCGCGCATGTGGAGGATCTGGCAAGCAACGAGAACATTGTCGACCGCATAAGATTGCAACCGCACCGTCACTGCACAAAAAAAAAAATTCAGAAGGTAGGAAGAGGGAGGCAAGCTCGCCGAAACGAAAAAGCAGCTTGTCAGTACAAAGGAAACGGGCAATGCGCGGAAATCTCATTTTGCGGCGACCGTAAATCAGGACCGCTCCGTTGTGTTTTCATTGTTTCCTAATGTTTCTCTTCGCAGTGAAAGCGGATTTTCGGAAAAGCCTAGCGATTGCAGGATTTCGAGGAGGTTTAACAGACCAGCTGGCAAGGCAAAAGTGTAGTTGAAACGCTGGCGTCCAAGGAAATGTGTGGGGAATATTCCAGTTCTTTATGATCTGTTGCCGGTTTAGAATACCAGGGCAAGTCTCTTGCACAAAGCTCTTTTCGTGCCATGATTGGCCTCCAGCCTACTCGCCTCCTCTACCGCAGTCGCTCCCCTAAAGAAGAAAGAGTTCTTTTGAGGAAGAGCTATTCCCGCTTTCTCTAACCTGCAATGGAATATAAACCTTTCTACTAATCACATATCTGTGTACCGTCATCTTTGCCAGCTGGGCTGTGAAAGGCGGCGTATGCTTCCTTCCACGAAATATGGGACGCAGCGCATGCATCTACCCCCCAGTGACTCAGCATTTTTCGCCCGAGTGATTAGCGCTGGAAAGGTTTATAGCGGGTCTATGACGTCTGGAGCATCCCCCTTCCTGCAAAACGCTTGCTGTGACCGCGATTGTATCTTTAGACCTTCTGCGCCCTGACACTGAGCATGACATGTTACTATGCTCAGAGCGACGGTGCAGACTCTTTCTTTTTTTAAGTCTATGTGCTTTGAGATTATTCGAGCTCTACCCGTAGACTGTAGCGATTGAATATCAATGCTTTGAGGGAAAGTAGACGCTCCAGATGTGATTATGCCTCCAGGGTTAAAGTTGTGAATTAAAACCGCACGAAGGACGAGAGACCAGATTCTCAAGTAGGTACCAATTCGCCCAAGCTTCAACTTTAGAAACGCTAAGGTTTTCCCTGAACGAAAGGTGACAAAGTGGGCGGAAAAGATACGAGTGTGGGTGTAGAGAGCTTAAACTTTCGGAATGCGGTTATAATGCTTGGATTTGCGTGATAATTTTCTAACCTTAACTTATTGGACGACAAAAAACTGTGATTTTAAGGGATGTAAGTTAGAGATAGTTCTATTACTGATCATTTATTTATTTACATCAACACCTTCCGGAGCCGTAGGATTTAAGCATTTATAGCCCAACAATTATTGAGAAAACTAGTTTCATAAACATGAACAGGTGACAAAACAATAACGGCCCTTAATTAAACGCAAAAATGAATTTAGAACCACTGAAGTTAAAAATCGGAATTGAATCCTGAAAGAGTGAATGTCATGTGATCACATATAATCGCAGGCTCATTCAGTGCCCTCCTTGGTGATTGAGCGAGGAAAAAACAAATATTACTCGTAGTTGGCACGCTAAAACATTTCTTTGATTTTTATTGAATAATCTAAGCGACTTGAAATGTTTGCTTGTTCTCGTTAAGTGTTTAAAAATATAAAAAAATTTGAAGAGAAGGTTTTTCTCCTTACAATTAGGGATTCCCATTCAAATATGTATTCATTTTCTATCACGCTTGCAATTCCATTACTATTTCCCAACACAAATTTTACGGCACAGTTCTCGAGTTTTTTCAGTTCGTGCGGGCCCCACAAAACAGACGCGTACTCAAGTGGCGGTGTCCTAGGCAGCAATAGGCTGTTTTCTTCCATTTTTCGAGAGCACCTCGCAGGTTACGAATCAGAAATTTTGATGTGCGGCTAGCTTTTAAATGGACTGGCTGAAGTGGACATTACAACACAAATGTCACCTTGAATTACCACAGCATCTTCTATAACAAAATGAACGCTGTTATATGGGGATGTTAATGCTCTCTACCTCTTTTTAAAACCGCATTTGGTCAAATAACTTAATGCATTCTGTAAAAAAAAACTCCATAACAATTTCAGTTTAAGAATTATTTTGATATACCAAACATGACGAAATGACATTCTCTAAGTGCATCACGTTGTTTCTTTTTCGTTTTTTTCGTTTGTAAATTAAATATGAACGTCTTTGGGCGGCTAAGTCTATGACCGCGCACGAATATTCATGGCGGGCAAATATGGGACATTCAATTATTTTAGAAGTTTCCTCAGTGAATCGTGCTGGTTACATAGTTCCAGCATTATTCAATTGTGCTGGTTACATAGTTCGCAGCACAAATCAACACATGGTTTCGAGCACACTACATTCAGTTACATAGTTTCAGCACACTAGATTCGGGCTGATATTGCAAGGACTTACAGTCCTCGCAGTATCAGCCTGAATGCAGTTCTCTTTAGTAAAGCCATGACTTTAAGAAGATAACGTTTGTGAGAGCTGGTAAATTCTCACGACGGAGTTTCTCAGCGAGGAGTAAACATCATCGGGTTTTGAGGTTGCGTGCACCACGTCACGGATGTTCGCTAATCCACCGAGCCCGCGGGCACCGCGGAGAATCTCTGACGGCTCTATGTGCCGAAAAACGGAGGGAGGGCAGGAGACGAGAGCACGCGGGAGCGTTCAAACACCGAGCTCTGGTTCGAATGTTTAGTGGGTAGACCTAAAGCTGCTCCCGTCGAAGGCGTTCTCTTGCGAGAGCCAAAGGCCGGACTCCGGCGTTCGGCGTTCTAACGTACGTTGGACGAGTGCGGTGGAAACAAAGGCAGCTAGCTTGAAATCTTAATCATTCGAATCCGAGCTGGGCAATATGACGTACTGCCGTGACTCCCCCTTCCCCTGAGTTTCTCCGAGCGCATAGTATACCCGTCGTCCTGTCGGAGCGGCCGGTTCCCCTCCTTTTGGGAAAGGATTACGCTCGGAAGCATTCATGTGGACTGCCTTTCGTTTTTTCTCTTTCCTTGTCTTTACTTCAATCAGCCCCCGAAGGTCATAAGCACTTTCAAGAAGTGCTTATGGCCTTCGGATGTAGTCGAGTACTCCGCCGTACTCGACTACATCCGACTCGGTCGTGTGAATGCCAATTCGGATTTTCTGAAGCGGCGTCTCATTCTCACGGCATTTGCTCCTTGCCGTTCTACGACGTACTAGGTTTTGTCCGGAGATAAAGACCTGTAGTGCGAGTGCACCATAAGCGTAACAAAGCAAGACTCTATACAAATCATGATTTATGCTATCAATTAATCGCCTACCCATAAATAAGTAGAAAAAGTGTACGATCGCCCCTGGATACCTTTCAAATAAAA